>ML014266.1:0-43996 GCA_003615045.1 Caulochytrium protostelioides | reverse complement strand
ATGGCCCCGCCCGCGGTCGACGGGCAGACGGCGTGCCGGCGGGCGTCCTGGAGCACCCGCCGTCCTGCGCCGTCGCCCGCCGCGGCCCCGGCGTGGGCGCCGCCTCCGAGGGCTTTTCCGCCTTGCGCGGCACGCGTGGCGGACGCCGTCGTGGACGCCGCCGCCGCCATGGGCGCTCACGGCCACGGCGGCCTGCCGCGTTTCAGATCCACGGCCGGCGCCGTCGGAAGGTGGACGCCGCGGCCGCTGGCACGGGGGCCAATTCAGACGCCGCCGCCGTTTGTCGGCGTCCACCGGCACCCTCTCACGCGATGCGATGCGATGCGATGCGATGCGATGCGATGCGATGCGAATTCGGAGACCGCGGCGGCCGAAAGGCATGGCCGCGGGGGTGGCGGAGCCAGCGCACGCGGCACGCGGCAAGGGCCACCAAATGTCCTACCGGGACGGCGGAAACGCCGACGCGGGAACGGATGAATCATCGCTGACGCGCGTGACGCGACATCGACCGATACACGGGGCGGAGAGGCGCAAAGCGCGTCACGCGTCGTGATTTCATGGCTCAGCCGGCGGCGAAATAGACAATTCACGCGTCGGTGGTGAAAAGAAGCGGCTCCCGATCGACATGGGGGGGTTCAGACCATCTCTTGAGTTTATATGTCGGAGCATACCGGGATGAAATGATCAGCAGACCGAGTAACAATGATGACTCTGCCAGTGCATCGCATTTTCGGAGATCGTTTCCGAGAGCCGTCGTCGAGCATGTGCCGCCCATCGAAGCGCGTCGCAGGGGGGAATCCGACGATGCACCAGGTGTCCATCAAATTGTAATGGCAATTGTAATTGAACTTCCGACGTCGTCGGACTTTCGCTTCGCGCATTACATCATCGTATAAATCGTCCTCGCAGGGAGCATTCGGGAATACCAAGAAAACACGCTAGGCCGCGCCGTTGTACGAACACCGAGGTACGCAGATGCAGATCCCATGGGGATGCTGACCCGTCCTCAGGGATGCGGTGACGGCCTCGTCTACAGGGTAAAGTTAAGATGGGGAAAATCGGCCAAGTCCAGGAAGCACGGCTCGACGGTTGGCAGCTCCACCTGCACCGACTTGATGATCCCGTCCGCAGCCGATGCAGACGGCGCCTCCAGCGCGCTCTGGCTCGATGCCGTCACCAGCGTCGCCGTGCTCGTCGTCAGCGCCGACGCCGCGGGCGCCGTCTTGAGGGCCGTCACGGGCGTCGCTTTCAGCGCAGACGCGAGCGTCGATGGCGGCGCCGGCGCCGGCGCCGACGCCGACGTCATGGCCGAGGCCAACGCCGGGCTCGGGAGCGTCTTGACCACGGGCGCCGCTGCGGGCGTCGACGACGGCAGCGGCGGTCGCGCAGCCGACGTGCGCGGCCCAGGCGACCGCGGCATCACGGCCGGCGGCTTCGAGGCAGCCGAGGACGGCTTGGTTGCGGACGACGGCACGGGCGGCGCGGCGGCGGCCGTGGCGGTCTCGGCCGGGTGGGCCGCGGCGGCGGCGGCGGCGGCGGCGGAGGGCTTCGCGAGCAGCGCGAGACGGGCGGCATCAGGCTTCGGCGCGATGGTGGGGCGCGGCTGCGGCGTCGGCGTCGCGAGCGTGCTGGGCGCGAGCGCCGACTTGGCATCGATCATTTCCAGATAGGCCTGGTTGCGATCGTAGGCTTCCTTGACGGAAGCGTCGAGGCGGCCGGCGGCGGTCGCGTCGGAGGGCTCGCGCGCCGGGGTCGGCTCACTGGGCACGGTGGCCGCGGCGGCGGCGGTGGATGCGACGGCCGTGGCGGTGGCAGCCGCGGTGTCGGCCGCTTCGAGACGGCGGCGCAGCTCGTGGATCTCGGACGTCAGGTCGGCAATCAGATCATTCTTCTTGGCGATCTGCTGGCGCATGTCGTCGACCAGCGCCGACAGCTCTTCCTTGTCTTTAAGGAGCTGCTTGTCGGGCTCGGCCGACTCGTAGCCGTCGAAGCCGTGCCGATTCATGGTGTGGCGGCTCGCCGAGATGGGGCCCATGCTGGAAAGAGGTTAAGGAAACATACACGAGGGGTGAGCGACATGATGCGCGATTTTGAAGGGCCGATGGCTCATGGCCATTGTCTGAAGGTTGAACACGATGGCAAGATTGTGCTTTTGCATGACCCCGTCGTCGTCATGGCACGGCGTGGCCGCAAGTAAAAAAAAATGAACGGCGCTTACCTGGCGATGGAAGAGGTGTGCGAGCCCACGAGGCAGGGGTCGGTCATGTAACCGCCCGGGTTGTCCTGCTTATCTTTGCGCTTGCCGAACATGCCAAAGAAGTTCTTCTTGGGCACGAGCGAGGCCGCGGACTGGCCGGCACGCAGCGAGGGCGGCGGCAGGGGCCACGAGTTGCCGGTGTCGTAGGGTCCCATCCCCGGGCGCGGACGCGGGCTCATTGCCGCGCTGCCGTAGAGCGGGAGCTCGCGCGCAGCGACGGGCTTCCGCGAGAGCGTGCTGCTCGGGCCGCCCATGATGACGAAGGTCTGCGCGCTGAAGAGGCGGGCTCAAGCGCGATGTCTGATGTTCAGACAGCGCAATCGATATCGTATGAGAAAGCGCGTTGATGCTGTCGGTGTAGGAGGATGGGATGCAGGTGAGATGCGTTAATGCCGGGGATGGACCTAATCGACGGGGTTTCACCCTGACCATCAGAGCTATGTCTGCACATCTCTAAGCCTTTCAAGAAAGCAACGTCTGATTCACTCAATCAGCTCATCAGAGCCCGTCACGACCCGTTCATACCGTTCCCGATTGGCATCGCGATGAAGACCGACATCGATGGCGCGTGATCGGCCGAGATCCCACGATGTCAAACTCGGGTTCGTCCCTGATCCTGGAGCGAGTCGCCGCTGCGATGCGGGCACGGCGGGACGTTGAGCGCGAGACTCCGATCGCCGTCCTGCCGTAACTCGAACAAACAGGTGAAACTCGAATCCACAAAAAAAGGCGATGTGGTCGTCGGCCGAGACGCGGCCAGCCTGCTGTATCGGTTGTGCTGGTGCATCGGACAGCGAGGCCCTGACCGCCGTCGCCGATGAAACTCCGCCGACACGGGACGCGCATGGTGGTCTCGGGACGAGCACGACCCTGCCAGTTCGCGACGTGAGTACCGTGGCCTCGGAGGCACTCCAGCGGGGTCACAGCGCACCGACTGGGGAATGCGCGCGGTGCTGGGATGGTATGATGCGCGTGCCCTCGGCGCTCGTGTTTGTCGGTGTTGTCGTTGTTGCTGCTGCTGTCGCGGCGGCCAGAGATCGGCTTGCCGGGCCCCCGATCGTCCGAAAAAGGCCGACGGGAACGGAGGGGCCCCTCTCCCGTTTTCAAACTCAGATCGCTTCTTCGTGCGCCCGAGGCTCCTGCCCTTCACGTTTCGTGCTGCCCGCCGCGACTGCGACCGCGACCGCGACGACCATCGTCTCCGACGCACCCCACTTGAAGAACGGTCTTTCACGGTTCGGTGATAGGGCGATGGAATGGTCCGCCCACTAGGCCGCGGCGTCCGGCGCATCAAAGGGTACGCTGACGAGGGCCCAGTCCACGCTGGGATGAAACGTATGCAACGTGGACCCGCCGTGTTCGTGGCCATCGGCCGGAGGACGCGGCCGGGAATACCGCTCTCCGCGATGCGATGCGATGCGACGATGCCGCTGTCTTGTTCCAGGATGCATGATCCGTGGCGCTTGTCTCGCCGTCTCCATCCGTGATGCGATGTGATGCCGATGGGGGCGGATTCGCGTGCTCATGCTGGTTCTGCCGCTCACCAGTCCACCCGACAGCCCGCCCGACGCCACGTGGACGTGCTGGTGGTGATCGTCGTGGAGGATATGCTCGCCTTCGTGATTGCCGGCCCCCCCACCCTCAGCAAGGCGTGCGCGTCGCTTTGCATCCGGCCTTCGCGGGGCTTGGCCAAGCCATCGTGCTCCATCGCGCAAGACCCAGAAAAATAGTCGATGGCGAGAAGGGCTCGTACTGCCCCGACCCGTCGTCCGTGGCGCAGCGGTCGAGCACAGCGGGGAAACTCCGATCGGAGCTCGCTCCGATGGCGGACACTGAGCTTCTGGAAGCACGGCAGGGATCACGCCGGTAGCCGCCACGCAGCGGCGAGGGGTCGGCGGGCCTCGCAGCACGGCCTGCACAGCGCGCGTGCGGCACAAGGCTCTGCTGCAAGGCGCATCGCATCAGGAAGATTCTGACGCCTGTATCCATGGGTCCACTGCAAGTGCGCGTACGGCGTCCAAGAGCGCAGGATCATCCGGAAGCGTCAAGCATCCGTGCCCTCCCGACCTTCCCTACCGCGTCCTCCCTGTCCAGGCAGGCTCGGTCTCATCTGCCTATCTCTCCTTGTCGGCCGCTTCCGCACCGCTGTCTGTGACGAACTCGAACCGTGCCTGCGACCATTGCCTTCCGCAAGGCACTTGGCACTTGGTGGCCTCCACCCCCATACTGGGCATTGTCCCCCCCAGACTCGACCTCCTGCTCCGTGTGTTCCCTTCCCCCGCCTCTCCCCCCATTGGTGTCCTCTTCGCGATGGTCCGCCGTAGCCGCAATGAGATTCTCTTGGAGAATCTGCCGCAGCTGCAGAACATGATGCGCCGCGATCGCGACTCGTACCGCGAGGAGTTCATCCAGCAGTACCAGCACTACCAGTCGGCGCTGGAGATGTTCAAGCTCGACCCGGGCAACGACGATCCCAAGTTCCAGGAGCTCGTCAACTTTATTTCACACGTTGCCTACTGCTACCCGAAGGAATCGGCGGGCTTTGCCGACGATGTCTGCGGCCTGCTCGCGACCCACGCGACGGCGCTGGCCCCCGATACGCGCAAGGCGCTGTTCCAGGCCGTGATCCTGATGCGCAACCGCAACACGCTGCCGTCGACGACCGTGCTGCCGCTCTTCTTCAAGCTCTTCAAGTGCAAAGACAAGCACCTGCGCGCGACCCTCGCCAAATACATCATCACTGACATCAAGACCCAGAACCGCCCGACCAAGAACAACGCCCTCAACAAGACGCTGCAGTCGTACATGTGGACGGTCATTTCGGATCCCGACGACACGACGGCCAAGAAGGCCGCCGAGGTCATGATGTCGCTCTACCGCAAGAACATCTGGGATGACGCTAAGACAGTCAACATCCTAGCAGAGACGTGCTTCTCGCCGAGTATGAAGGTGACCGCCACCGCGCTGGCGTTTTTCCTCGGCCGCGATGAGGACAACGCGGACTCGGACGACGAGGACGGCAAGAGCGAGAACGAGGAAGAGCTCGAGCAGCTGCGCCACCAGAACATGCGTAACAAAAAGACCAAGGCGCGCGCGCACCAGCTGGAACGTGCGCAGGCATCCCTGCGCAAGAAGCAGCGCCAGCGCGAGATGCCAGACGCCGTCAAGTTCTCGGCGCTGCAGCTTCTCAACGACCCGTCAGACTTCGCCCACAAGCTCTTTGGCCGCATCAAGGGCAGCGGCGCCTCGGGGAAAGGCAAGGGATCGAGCAAGATGCCGTTCGAGGTGCGTCTGGCGATGATCGACCTGATCGGCCGTCTCATTGGCGCGCACGGCCTGCTGATGCCCAACTTCTACGACTACTTGCTGCCGTACCTGCGCCCGCACCAGCGTGAGATCACGAGCATCCTGGCGTTCTGCGTCCAAGCCACCCACGAGCTCTCGCCTCCGGACGCGATGGAGCAGCTCGTGCAGACGATTGCGAACCACTTCGTGTGGAACAACAGCTCCGACCAGGCAATCACGGCCGGCTTGAATACCATCCGCCACATCTGCGCGCGCTGCCCCCTGGCGATGGACGAGACGCTGCTGCACGGGCTCATCGACGACTACAAGAAGTTCCGCACTTCGGGTCCCATGAACGCCGCCCGCTCGCTGATCACGCTCTACCGCGACGTGAACCCCTTGCTGCTCAAGAAAAAGGACCGCGGCAAGGCCGCGACGCTCGGCATCAAGGAGTTTGTCCCGAAGCAGTATGGCCACCAAAAGGTGCAGGACCGCGTCGACGGTGGTGACCTGCTCGCCCGCATCGAGGAGCTCCAGCGTCGCGCGACCGCCATTCCGCAAAAGCGTGCGCGCGATGCGGAAGACGATGACGCCGACGCGCCGGCGCTGGTGGCGCCTGACGCGGCGTCGTCGGACGAGGAGGACGTCGAGACAGAGTCGCGCCCGCGGGCCAAGAAGGCCAAGACCGAGCCGGCGCCGGAAGCCGATGGTTCGGACGCCGACTCAGAGTCGGGATCGGATGTGGTGTCCGAGGCCGAAGCCGAAGCCGAAGCGGACTCCGATGCGGACTCCGACGCCGAGGCCGACGCGAACTCCAACGGGGAGGCTGACGCGAACTCCGACGATGATGCCGAGGCTGAATCGGATGCTGAAGATGCTGAAGATGCTGAGAGCGATGCTGAGAGCGATGCTGATGGGACAGAGAAGCCCGAGGCGGAGGCCGCCACGTCGGATGAGCCCAAGCTGTCGGCGCGCGAGCGCATTGCCGCGCGCAAGGCGGCGCGTCTGGCGCGCCGCATGACGGCGGTCGCCGAGGCAAAGCCCGTCAAGGACGCCGCGCCCGTGGACCAGCGCACACTGGTGGAAGCGCAGCGCATCCTGACCGAGGAAGACTATGCGATCATCGCGGCGATCCGTGAGCACGCCGACAGCGCCGCGCTGTTCGACTCGGACCGCGAGGAGGACGCGCTCGCAATGCTGACGGAGATCCAGAAACAGTTCCAGACCGGCTACCGCCCTGAGGTCGACGACGCGGAGGCCAGCGATGACGCGGCCGACGACGTCGAGGAGGCCAACCGCGGCGTGGTGCAGATCACCAAGATCATGGCGGGCATCAAGAACAAGAGCACGTATGCCGAGCGTCTCGCGAGTATCGAGAAGGGCCGTGAAGGCCGCGCCAAGTACGGCTCGAAGCGCGGCAAAGAGCGCGGCTCGACGACGAACCGCGAGAAGAGCAAGGGCAAGTCGTTCATGATGATGGTCCACAAGCGCAGTGTCACCGGCAAGGCGAAGGCCTCGCTGCGCCACAAGCAGCAGCAGCTCCGCGCCCACATCAAGCGCCAGAAGATTGGCGGCAAGGGTAACAGCAACTAAGTCCCGACTTCGTTTTTATATTATTCTAATTTAAATCAGCAGCTTCTTTCTTGTCAGCCTCGCGTTAGTCCCGGTATGGGCGCCGCTACTCGGATCGGAAGGGGCGCACGTCGTCACTGAGCACATCGTGGACCTGCGTGGCCGGGATCCACGCCCACGCCGGGGGCCAAGCGATCCGGGAGTGCATCCCGTCCCTCGGTGTCGGCGTCGTGGCGCCATCGACGCCCACGGCGACCGGCATGACGGCCATCGCGCAGACCTCGATCGGCGCCAAGGCTTCGACCGACGCGGCCGACGCGGCCGACGCGGCGAACCACCCCACACGGACGGCGATAGGCGCCGTCTGTTCGGGCACGCCGCGCGCGAGCCGGACCGCGATGTCCGCCCAGGCCGGCGCCGCGGGCGTGCCACACACCGTCTCGAGGCGGGCGGCGAGCGGGCGATGCTTGAGCGCCGTCGTGGACGCCGTCGTGGACGTCGCCGTGGCCACGGCGTCGCGGGTCGTCGCCGCGACGTCGCTGGTCATGACTGCGGCGTCGCTGGCCGTGCCCACGTCACCCAGCAGCGCAATGTCGCGCATCGGATACGCGAAACCGAGCCCGAGGCACTTGACGACGGCCTCCTTGACGGCCCAGACGACAGCCAACGGCAGCATCCGCCGGTCGACGGCCGCGGCGGCATCAGCCCCGACGCGGGCGGCGCCGCGGCTCTCGGCGGCATCGAGGCCCGACGCGCACCAGTCCCATTCGTCGCCGGTGAGCATGTCCCGGAAGGCCGCGAGGTGGTCGCGCAACGCGTGGGTGGGCGCGCCAGGCCCATACGTGGCGGCCCAGTCGATCCCTACGCGCGGCACGTCCCAGTCCCGCGCCGATCTCGCCGCGGCATCGCCGCTTGGGCCGCCGGGAGACGGGCACGCGACCGCGGCTGCAGCCGCGACGTACGCGCCGTGATGGGTGATGCTGTAGTCGCCGTAGGGCGGGACCACGACGCGGCCGATCACGCGCAGCTTGTCGGCGCCCTCTGGCAGCGCCGTCACATCGTCTTCACCTGGATCCGTCTCATCCGCCTCATCGGCTCGATGTGTTGGATCGGCGGCATGGTACGTGGCCGCGCCAGCGCTGATGCCACCGTCATGGCGCGTTGGAACAGCGGCGACGGACAGGAGCACGGGTTTGTGACGCGGCACGCGCAGGAACCGCAGCCGTCCGAGCGGCGGTTCTGCGTCGGCCGTTTTCGACGATGGCGCGGGAGGCCCGAGGAGCGTGTGGCATGCGCGGGCCTCGAGGTAGCGTGCCAGGAGAGCGCTGTCGCCGTCGATGCGGTGGTAATAGCGCTGCGGCTCGAGCTGGCCGCGGCGGCGCCGGCGCCGGACCTCGTTCACGGCGGCGCGGTGAACCGTGCTCACGACGGCGCTGTGGGCGGCGTCCGCCCCGTCGGAACGAATGTGATCGGGTCGCGGCGTCCCATCACGCGGCACCACCGCGACCCAGAGATGCACCGCGACACGTGGTGGTACGGCCATCGTCACGGCTCGCTCCGAAGACTTGCTCGCCCTCCGGCGCGCCGATCGCGCTCCCTTGACGTCCCGAGCGGCGTCGGAGTTTCGGATCAGCACGAGCACGTGGGGAGGGATCCCCGTGTCCTCGACGTCGACGCCGCCGCAGCACCGCACGCTGACGCGACTGCGATCCCCACCTGCAAAATGCGAGGAATCGTGAGGAACCGAGGGCGCTGCCTGCGTAACCTCGTCGACCGCGTCGCCGTCGGCGGCTCAGATCGCTTCCAGGAAGGGAAAAAAAGGCGGGTGCCGGTGAGGCCGCCCGGCTTGGCGGGGGGAAGAGCGCCTTTGGCCGTCGTCTGGCACAGCTGTGGCAGGACCCAAAATTGAGGGAGGCGATGCGTCGTCGGTGCTCCGCATCCGGAGTAGCACCTCGCATCGTATGCCGCGCTGGCCGCCCCTTGCTGGAAAGGAAAGGCCGGCCGGGGGGACGCCACCACACCCGGCGGCCGTCGAGCCCCGCGCGGCTCGTGCCGACTCACGGTCATGGCCAGACCCTCGCCGTCGTCCGCCGCCCGCCACCGCCGCCCGCCGCCGCCGCTCGGTGCGACGGAGTATCCTTGGCGTCGTTCGGGAAGCCGCGCCCAGGGCTGCACGACGGCGGTCGGCCCCGAGCCCGCCGGCCATCGACTACCCTGACGAGCGCAACGGCAACGCAGACGACTGCTCGAGCGGCGCCGGCGCCGGCCGTGGCCCGTGGGTCGTGGGCAGCCCCGCCGCACACCGACGGCCGGCGTTCCGAGGCTGCGGCATCGCGCAGGCCCTGGTGTGCGCGGCGGCGGCGGCGGCGGCGGCGGCGGCGGCGGCGGCCACTGGCATGGCGCGGCGCGATGCTTCGGCTCGCACGCCATGCGAGTGCCTCAGGTCAAGCGTGGCCGAGGCCATGCCATGTGCCGCCGGGAAGCATTAGCAAGACGGGCGCCTGCGCGTCTCGTCGGGTCTCAGCAAGGAGGGCTCGATGGGATCCGACCGGCTCTCTCGGTGGAGACAGGTCTGCCCGCTTCTCCGCTCCGCTCTTTAAACGCCCGCCCGTACCGCTGCCCGCCGAGGATTCTAGCCGGATCCGGTGATTCCTGCTTCATAGTTGATGACATGCCTGTCGCGTGACGCCTGGCACCGCTCGCTTGCCTCCGCCGCCGCCGTCTTCGTCTGCTCGATTATACTTGGCGGTCCCGGTCGCTCGATTCCTATCGAGACGATCGACCCATTCGGTACTACCGTACTATTTCCGCACATCAGTCGCTAGGTTCCGTCGTGATCCCACTCAGCGCCAGCCGACGCCGACCATCTGCCTCGATCATTCACGCCACCGCGTGGCCTGCCATCCGACAGCGCGAATCCTGCGGCTCTCCAGCCCTGTGACACTGCGGTCTTGCGCGGCATCTTGGCATTACGGCGCTGTCGTCCGACGTGGACCGCGACACGCCCTCAGCTGCGCTTCGGCTTGGGTCGCCTTCGGATCGCCGACGCCCCGGTATCGGGCATCCGGTATCGCCGCGGCTGCTTCATTCAGATCTGCCTGACTGCGTCTGGCATCATCGGCGTCTGCAGGTGTCGAACGCTAGCCGGCGACGCTCGTGCCTGGCGCGCCTGACGGTCGCTCAGGTCGCTCCTCGCTGAACCGCGCGTGGCCGCCGCCGGCTCCCCTGGCCCTTGGTCGTCGCTTTTGAAAAGCCACGGCGCCGCTTAGCGTCTCCGGGCGTCCTGCTCGACATCGACATCGACCTCGGTACGAAGACTGATACCGGTGTCATTATCGATATCGATCGTGACATACCCGCGTACGAGACTCGGTTAAACCTGTTCCTCGCTGAGCCGAGGCGTCCTATCGGCATCGTCGTTGTAGAGCCCGCGACCCGGCGACGCGAACATCCCTGTTTTTCGCTACTTGAGAAGGCGCCACCATGTCGTCGCGTTCGATGAGCGCCGCGGAGCGGACGAGCAAGCTGGAAAAGCTGCAGCTTGCAATCCGAGATCTGGAACAGATCAACGACGACCTGCTCCGCAAAGTCAAGGAAAGCCACTACTCGTGCCGCAAGATCCGTCTCGAGTCGAAGATCCTTGGCGCCCGTCTCCAAAACACCACATGGAACCTCTCCGAGAGCTCAGAGGACGAGGACACGCCGGCGCCGCCGCTGCAGCCGTATGAGACTGCGCTGAAAGGTGTTGCGCGCAGCGCCTCGGCGGCCGCCGCCGTCACCGCACCCAAGAAGCGCCGGCGCAAGAACGACGCCACGGCCGATGCCACCGCCGCCGCCGCCCTCGCCCGCGTCGTCTCCGCGCCGCAGCTGGGCGTCGACACGACGACAGCGCCGCGGACGCCGACGACGCCGCTCGCGACGCCGACGGCGTCCACCACCGGCCGCCGGACGAAGCCGAAGGCCGACCCGAACGCGCCCAAACGCCCCGCGAACGCCTTCTTTACGTTCTGCCAGCTGAAGCGCGAGAGCGTCAAGCGGCTGCTGGGCCGCACCGACTTCAGCGTCAAGGACTCGACGCGCCTGCTCGGCCAGCTGTGGCGCGACCTCCGCGACGAGGAGCGCCAGATCTACTGGAAGATATACGTCCTGAGCCGCGAGCGCCACAAAGTCGATCTCGCGTCGTACCTGGCAGGCACCCTCGCGCATACCCCGGAAGCGCTGTCCGAGAGCGTCATGGCCGAGCAGAATGCCAAAGAGCGCGAGCTGCTGATCCAGCTCGCCGCCGAGGGCCCCGTCTCCCAGACGGTCATGGTCGGCCAGGCGGCGCTCGTCGACATCGCGGCGCAGCAGGGTGTCACCATCGAGATCACGCCCTCCTCGGCGTTCACCAATATCCTCATCGCCGAGCGCGCCCCGGCCCTCCAGAACCACGCGCTCACGCCGAGCGAGGAGGCCGCGCAGGTCCGCGAGAACCGCAAGCTCGTGCCGCCGGCTACCGTCCCGCATCCCGAGGGCATCCCGGACGCCACGGCCGCGGGCACCTACGCGGCGACCACGCCGACCGCCACGGCGCCCTCGCTGTCGGCCGCGTCGACGCCCGCCACGCCCACAGGCGCCGCCCATCCGGCCGGCACGGCGCTTACGACGCCCACGCCCGCCGCCGGTGCTGCCGCCGACGACAGCGCCTCCCAAGCCGCCGCCGATGCGGACATGGCCGCCGGCGCCACCGCATAGGCAGCAGCAGCAGCAGCCGTCGCATCCATCAAGCAACCAGTGATCAAAGGACACGCGCCTGCGTCATGTAACATGCAAAGACAGAGAGAGAAAGAGAACGTTTCGCCGTATGATGGGATGTCTACTATATCCCGAACGGTGTCCGTGTGCGCCACGTGAATAGGCTGATAAACAGCATGAATGCAAGCGGAACCGGCGGAAATGGGGACAGCAAGGGTCCATGCTTGCATTTAGGCTTAGAGGGGCCGTGGGGCGCTTGTCTCGAATCGAGGCCTTGTGTGGGCGGAGCGGCGGGGGCCGGGGTGGAGCGGCGAGACGCCACCGACGGCACGGCCTTGAACGACGCGCCGCTCACGCGCTCATGCCTTCATCAGTGTTCCCGCCACCCGCGGCGTATGACCATCAGCGAAGAAGCAGCGACGAACATAGCGCCGTCTGACACCGCCGCGTGGTATTCATGTCGCTTCTCGAATGTCGCCGCATCCTCTGTTTCTCTCGACAGTATAAAATCAAATAAACCACGGAACGCTTCTGAATTCTGAATTCGTCCCCGCGTCCTGCCTTTCCTCCATCGGCCACCGACCCCGACGCGCTCGCCAGCTGCGGTCATACGGTAACCGCGTCTTCCGGTCCCCTTCGACCACCCTGCCGCCGTCGCTGTCGTATCCGTGAGCGCCACCACTGCACCCGTTCCTTGCCATCGCTCTCGGCTGGATCGGCCATCCCTGCGCCTCGAGGGCATCTGCCCGACGCCTCCACGCCGCCGCCGCCCGCCGCCGTCGCAGCCGACCCGTGGTGATCGCGCCGACGTCGGTGCTCCGATCGCGCCGTGGGCGCTGACGCCGCCGTCGCCGCCGCCGCCGCCGCCGCCATGGCCGACCTCTACGACGACTTGTTCGACGAGGATCTCGCGGCGGCCGACCGCCCGGCCCCCGTTGCGGACGCTGCCGCCGACGCTGCCACCGACGCCGTCGCACCCGACGCGACCGTGCCTGTGGCCAGTACGGCCCCTGATGCCGCCGCGACAGCCGCCACGGCTCCGACGCCCGCCGTGATCGACGCGGCGACCGCTACATCGCTGAAGGTATGCTCTCGTCTCCCATCGCCGTTGCCGCGTCATGCGCCATTCAGCTGTGCCACTCACTTTCTTTATTCGTCTCCCGATCTTTATTCTTGTTGCAGATTCCCGCCCTGGAAGGCGACTTTAAGCCGACGGTCAGTACGGAAGCGTTGGCCGCGCGCCACGAGGCCCGTCCGGGCACCGAGGACGACTGGGTCCCGGACTACGACGAGCACGGCGACGACGACGGCGCGCCCGTGGCCGTGCCCTTGAAAGGCACGTTGCTAGCGGACACGCCGGCGACGCCCGCGACCCCCGATCCAGCAGACCCCGCGCCGGCGCCCGCCGCGCCGTCCAAGCCCCAGTTCAGCCAGGCTGAGCTGGACAATGCGTCCACGCAGTTAGTCGTCTGGAACATGACCTGGTGGACCAGCGACGACGACCTGCTCCAGCTGTGTGCCAAAGCGGGTGTGGAGCGGGACGCGGTGCAGTCGCTCGTGTTCGATGTCCAGCCCCAGACCGGCAAGTCTCTCGGGACCGCGCGACTGAGCTTCGCCACCAAAGAGCTGTCGCTACTCGCGATGCGCCAACTCCTTGCACAGCCTGTCCACGGCCAGCAGCTTGACGTCAAGCATGAGTGGCCGCAATCCGGCCACCCCCAGCAACACCGCCAGCACCAGCAGCACCAGCAGCACCAGCACCAGCAGCGGGGATACCAGCACCAGCAGCAGCAGCACCAGCAGCACTCAAGATACCATGGCCAGCATGGGTCATACGGCGCCAATGGCCGCCAGGACCCTTACGGGTATGCGAATCAGCCGTACGCCCACAACGGCACCTACGGCCCATCAGGAAGCGACGGCATGGCGCTGCGCCGACCGGGAGGCCTGCCTCCGCGCCCGCCGGGCGCCCCCAGCGGGATGGCGCGCGCCGCCCCGCCGGCCTCGTCCTACGGCGTGTCACAGCCGCCGCGGGACGCGCCGCGGGATGCGCCCGTGGCAAGCACGTCTGCGCCCGCCGCATCGCCGTCGGTCGCCGCCGCGCCCACCCGCCGCCGTCACGACGACGTCGCCGGACGCGGCGACCGCGGCACCTCTCCCCCGCGCCGCTCGCGCAAGCGCGACCACGACGACCACGACGACCGCGACGACCGTAGCGACGTTGGGAGGCCCCGCGACGACCGCGACCGCGACGACGACGGCGACGACGACCGGTCCGACGGCGGCGACGACGATGACATGGACGATGACGGCGTGGACGACGACGATGAGCGGCGGAGCGTTGGGGGGCGCAGCCGCGGCGACCGCGACGCGATCGACGACGACGCCATCGACGATGACGACGACGACGACGACGACGACGCGAGCGCGCGGTCGGTGCGGGGCGGACGCTCGCGCGCGCGCCGCGAGTCCCGCCGGGAGCGCGAGCGCCGGAAACGCGCCAAGCTGGGCGATTCCCCGCGCGCATCCGGTGGCGGCGGCAGCAGCGGCACGGCGCCGTCGGGCGTCAACACGATCGCCGTGGGCGCGCGCCAGTCTCCGACGACCGACGACCGCGGCAGCCATGAGGGCAATGATGCGCCGGCGAAGCGCCGGTCGCGCGGCGGACGAGGCCGGACCGGACGTCGCCGTGGCGGCGGTGGCAGCGGCGGCGGTGGATCGGGCGGTGCCAGTGGTGGTGGCGGCGGCGGCGGCGGCGGCGGCGGCGGCGGCGACCGTGGTGGCGGCGGCGGCCGTGAGTCCCAGTCCTTGCGTGACCGCCTCGGCGGCCGCGAGGGCGAAGGCAGCCGTAGTAAGGGCAGCTCCGGCGGCGGTGACCGCGAACGGAGCCGACGGGATCGTCGCCGTCGCTAACGGTCGAGTATTCGTAATTCAGTTTTATTTATGATTCTGTTGGAAGCGCTGGATGAGTTCCTTCTTGTTGACTTTGCCCATGGCGTTGCGCGGCATGGCGGCGACGGTTATGAGGGCTTGCGGCAGCGCGTAGGTCGGCAGCGCGTGAGCGACGCCGTGCCGCAGGCTGGCGAGTGTCAGCGGCTCTGTGCTGGCAGGCGCTTTGGCGAGGACCACGATGGCCGTCACGACGTCGTCGACCTCGCCGGGCATCCCGACGACCGCGACATCGGCGATACGCGTATCGTCCAGGATCGCGCGCTCGATCTGCAGGGCCGACAGCTTGTAGCCCTTGGATTTGAGGATGTCTACGGAAAGCCGTCCGAGGATCGCGAGCGTGCCCCGCGGCGTCAGCTGCACGTGGTCGCCCGTCCGGAAAAAGCGGTCGCCGGTCGCAGCGCAGACGACAAAACTCTCGGCAGTCGCCTGCGGGTTGCCTCTGTAGCCGTCGAAGACGGTCGGCCCGCCGACCAGCAGCTCGCCGTCGACGGGCGCCGCCGCGCCGCCGTGGATGTGGTGAGCCGCCGCCGTAGACGTCGCCGCCGCGGGCGCCGTCGACAGAGCGGGCCCGCGGCCGTCGGCGAGCACATGGTGAGGGTCGGTTGGCGGCGCGATGCGCCACGTGACGCCCGGCAGCGCGACGCCGACCTCGCCGATGGCGCGGGCATCCACGGGGGCAAGCGGGTTGGACAGCGCCATACCGATCTCAGTCATGCCGTAGCGCTCGAGCAGCGTGTGGCCTGTCGCGGCCTGCCAGCGAGTCGCGAGGCGCGCCGGCAGCGGCGCCGAGCCGGACATCATGACGCGGAACTGCGACGCGCACGCCGCGCGGACCGCGTCGGCGGAGCGCAGCTGGTCCGTGCCGCCGTGGCCGGCACGGAGGTCTTCGAGCACGGACACCAGGCGGGCATACATGGTCGGCACGCCGGTGAAGAGCGAGAGCGGCGGGGCCTGCCCCGTGTGGCCCGCAAGCACCCGCTGCCAGACCGCGCTCGGGTCAAACGGCATGAACTCGACCGTTGCGCCGCTCAGCAATGGCGCAAAGAGGGCCTAGAAGACCAATACGATCGATACGATCAACGAACGGGCCGTTCAGAACGCCGTTGACCGTCGGTGAGCGCATATGCCGCATGCCCATGCCAGGGATCCAGCAGGCAAGAGGTTCCCGTCAGAGGGTGAGTCAAATGATCTCCGGTCGTCAAGCTAGCATGGTTCGCCACTGAGAATCGTTGTAGGATGGTCCAACTTACATTCACCAACCCATGCACATGGTTGAGCGGCAGAACATGGAGCATGCGGTCGCTTGGCGCATAGGCCCATGCTTGGATGAGACTGTGGCACATGGCATCCAGCTGCGCCTGCGAGGCTGGAACGCCCTTGCGGCGTCCCGTTGTGCCGCTACATGGCATGGTATCCATCGTGGGAGGATCATTAGGGGTGAGTTGGACCGCATCGCGAGATGAGAGGCCATGATGTGATGCGAATGTCGGCATGATCCACGTGACATGTCTCCCGTCCCATCATATTTTTTCGCGCTGCCTACCTCGTAAACAGCATCATTCCCGGATCACGCGACGCATCGGACGCCGCGTGAAGTATGGTCGCAGCCGCAGTCGTGGCATCTCCACCACTTTCGTCGCCGACGTGGCCGTGGCCGTCGTCGTCGGCAGCCAGCTGCGGCAGCGACCAGACCCGGTCGGCGCCCAAGCGCGCTCTCAGCGCGCCACAGATGGACGGCCCGGCAGGGTCTCGCGTCAGGGCCGTCTCCGCCCCTTCCGCCGTGATGCACCCCGCCGCGGCGCTCACATCGAGCGTGTACGCGACCTCTTGCCACGGATGCTCCGTCGCGACCGGGACCACGCCGAACCCGCAGCGCCACACGGCGTCCCATGCCGCGACGCCCTGCGCCGCTGCGCGGACCCGCGCCGCGCCAGAAAGATCGTCGCCGGCGGCCAGCGTCGCAAGCGACGGCAGCCGCAGCCCGATCCACCCGCCGCCGCCGCCGCCGTCGCCCAGGCGCTGCCGCAGCCGCGCCGCCATGCGGCGGGACATCGCGTCGAGCTGGACATACGTCACATGGGCCGCGGGGCCGCTCGGGTCCGGAGCGATGGCGATGGCGGGATGGTCGGGCCGGTGCTGCGCGTGGTATCGCAGGGCATCCCGCAGCGCGCGCGGCGGCGGCGATGAGGATGGCGACGGCGTCGGCGTGGAAAGCAGGCGAACGCCGTGGAAGAGCGGAACCGTCCGCACGAGACGGCCCAGCGGCTGTCGCGCGGCCGCGGTCCACGTGGTGACGTGACCCAGCATGGCGCGAGAGGAAATCAATCGACCCCGGGTGTCGTGAACTCCCCCGCAAAATGACGGGCGGCCAGCCGGGATGATACCACTCAAAAAATTGGGATGCTGTCATCGGCGCTCTGTGGATAGGCACGTGTCAGGATGACGCAGCCTTCCAAAAGCTTGGGCGCCATGATCAACCGGTCATAAGCTGATGAGTTGATAAACTGATAAGTTGATGAAGGGATTGAGCAAGCTTCCATCGACGCGATCCTTCCGCCACGGTACCGGGCGCGGCAGACGGATGATGCAACGGCGATCGCCGACGCGTCGGAGCTTCATCATCGCCCGAAAAGGAGGGACCCGCGTCCGATGCCTGGGAGAAGACCCCTAGCTCAAAGCACCATGACGCGATTCCCGACGCTTCGTTCCTATGGAAACGCAGGACGGCAATCGCATTCGACATTCACATCGTTCCTCCATACAACGACAATGCCCAATCGGAGCGTCGGGTGGTCGGCGGGAGACCGCGTATCCATAGCATACGAGTGAGCCGTATATAGTATAGGCCAAAAGTATTAAAAAAAAATTGAAAAAAAAAAATGAAAAGAACACAATGCAAAAGAGAAAGTAAACAAAGAACATAATGAACGTTTATGCGCGCTGACCCATCGTCGACAATGACGACGATGCGGGTACCAACGTGGTCGCGGTCGCAGTCGCCGCAGCGCCGCCGTCCGAGGCCGCTGACCCGCGGCGAGCGGCGCGGCGGCGGCCAGACGCGTAGAGCGCGGCCTGCTTGTGGGCGACATCGCACATGAACTGGCTCACGCGCGCGCTCAACCGCGAGAGATTGCGGCGGCCATACTCCAGCGAGAAACGCTGCTGCGCGTCCTGGCTGACGGCGGTCTCGCCTGGCGAGTTCGCTTTCTGGTCCCATCCGGGGGCGAGCCAGCTCGGTGGATCCACAAGGACTGCGGGCGTGGAGGGCACGGTGGTCGCCGCCGTCGTGGCCGGCGGCGGCAGCAGCGGCGACGGCGTGGGCGGCGAGGTGGGCGACTCGACGACCAGCAGGCCCGGCGACGACGGCGGCGTCGACGGCGTGTGCAGCAGGAAGCGGAACAGCTGCGGTGGGTCGGGGCTCGTGCTCGAGCCGGCGGCGTCGTGGGATGGCGACGCCGACGCCGCGGCGTTGCCTCGTGTCGGGTTGAGGCGCTCGTCGGGCGGCGAGCCGAGGGAACCCGAGCCCATGCCACGCGGGGCAGAGCGGGACGCCGGCAGCGCGCTGTCATCGGCCGTCATGACAGTGTCAGCATCCGGGGCTGCGGTGTGGGCGCCCGCAGGGCCGTCCGTGCCGCGCCCGGTCTCTGAGTCGGTAGACGCCGCCGCCGCGGAGTTCTTCTGAGGGGATGGACCATCGATGGCCATCGCCTCGCCGGCTAAGCCGCTCGCGGCCTCCGGGTTCGACAGCAGCATCGCATATCGTCGGAACAGCAACTCGTACAGAACGGCGAACTGCGCCGTGTTCTGGACCAGACACATGCGCTGGCTGCGCAGCTGATCCACGACTTCCATCACGGGGTCGGTCGTCAGGCCACCCGTGAAGCTGGCATTCGACGGGTGGTGGGCCGACGCCGCGAAGGACGGATCGGAGGCCGAGACCGAGGCGGTGGGGTCGGTGTGCAGCGGCGGGAGCGGATCGGTCGGCGCGGCCGCCGAGGCCATCGTCGCCATCGACGACGATGAGGACGGTGTGGGCGCCGTGGCCGCGCGGCGGGCGGGCAAATCAAGGGCCATCATCTCCGGCACGGTCGCCGACGACGGCATCGAGGCCGACGGGCCGAAGGGAAACGCGGCCTCGCTGGAGAGCTCGAAGGCGGGCGTCGGCGGCGGCAGGTGCGACAGCTCGCCGGTCGCCGCGCCCATCGGCAGTGCCAGGTTCATGCCTATCGGCAGACTGAGACCGGCGTTAAAGGGCGTCGGGAAGCGCGGCGTGCTGGCCGACCCGGCGCGCGGCAGCGCCGGCGGCAGCGTGAGCGACAGGGCCGGCAGCGGCTGCGAGACGGGCGGCGCGGCGGTACTTGCGCTGGCCGGCAACGGCGTCAACGACGACGACGACGACGCGCTGGCGGTCTCGTGGCCGCCGCAGGTACGCAGACGGCAGCGTCGATGCCGATGGTGAGCTGCCGGAGTGGTTTCCGTCGTCGACGACGACGCCGGCGACGCCGACGCGGCCGCGGACGGGGCAACAGACCCTGCGGGCGCCGCCAAGGGCTCCGCGCGACTACGCGGGCTGTACGAAAAGGAGCGCTGCAGGACGGCGGGCGACTTGGCCTTCACGATGTTGAAGCGCGGGTCGGCCGGCTGGTTGTTGAGGAAGAAGGTGGTGGGCGGGCACACCGACTCGGCGGTGTTGAACCAGCTCGTTTCCTCGGGTCGTCTCGAGAAATGGGAGGGCAGGCGGCCAAGATCCGACGGGGAGGCGTGGAAGTAGGAGGAGGTCTGGGGGTCGGCCGCGGGCGCGCTCGGCGGCAGCGGGTGCAGGGTCAGGCTCGTGAAGGCCGAGCGGCCGAGCAGGCCGGGCGCCGCCGCCGCGGGCTCAGAGGCGGGGGGCGGCAGGGACGACGCCAGCGACGGCGGCGACAACGACAGCGCGCCCGGCGCCGGCGACGGGAGGCCGCTGCCGCTGCTCGTGGCGTGGTCGGCCAGCGCGGAGACGGCGGTCGGCGGGCTGCGTGCGAACGGCGGTCCGGACGGCTCGAGATCGCCGTGCGGCAGCATCGAAGTCATGGCCTCGTCGCTCGGCAGTGCACGCTTGCGGAACGCCATGGGATCCTTCAGCGACGTCGAGGCCGAGTGGCCGCGCTGCGGCGGCGGCGGCGGCTGCGCCGGTGGCTGGTGCTGCTGCGACGCCTGCGTGTCCGGATAGACGACGTTGGGCGCGTCGGAAGCGAGGTCACGGGTCAAGAGGATGTCGGCGGCAATGACGGTGCCGGTGCGGCCGCAGCCTGCCGTGCAATGCACTAGCATGGGTCCGTCCAGCTCGTCCTCGTCCTCGGGTCGCGTCGCCGCGTTCGTGTCCGTGTCCGTATCCATCGCATGGCGCTCGCCATCGGCCGCCGCCGCCGCCGCGGCTTGGCGCCGCCTCACGACGCTCATATAGCGCCGGTGCTCGGTGCGGACGATATGCGACAGACATACAAACCAGTCGAGCGTGTCGACGCGGCTCGGGATCGAGCAGTCGAGCCAGGTCATGTGCTGGAAATGGTAGACGATGCGGTGCTCGTGGGTGGCATCATCGGACGGCGTCGCCGCCGCCTCGGGGGCCCCCTGGCTCAGGCTGCCGCGACGTGCCGCCGGCCCACGGGGTCGGCTGATCCGCAGCGCACGCAGCACACCTGGAATCAGTTTGAGCTGGAGGATGCCCCAGTTCTGGATTTGCCAGCCGTCGCCCAGCAGCATGACGGATCGGGAAGACGACGTCGACGACGACGACGATTCGGACGCCGCAGCACCCTCTCCCGCGACAGCGCCCGCGGCAGGGCCGCTGTGCCCGCCTTGACCGCTGTGATCGCCGTGACCGCCGTCCGCCGTCGTCTGGCTGGCGGGCACGGGGTCAGCGGGCCAGTAACGGTAGCACTGGGAGCGGCCGCGCTCCTGCTCCTGGGTGACCATCAGCACCAGAAGGACGCGTTCGTTCCAGACCATGCGCCAGAAGTCGAGGGCCGTGTCCTTCATGGGCGCCTGTGTCGCGATGTACCGGCGCACGCCGTGGCGCGTCTTGACGGCGATGTGCGAGGCGTTGATGTAGGTGCGCGCATCGGTATCCTCGATACGGCGAGCGTCCCCCGGTTTCGGCAGCCCGGCAGCCGCGAGGACGCCAGCTCCAGACATCGCCGGCGGCATCGCTGTCGACGGCGGCGGCGGCGGCGGCGGCGGTGGCGGCGTCTTGAGCACGGGCGTGCGAGGATCGCGGTCTTCCGTCGGGAGCTTGACGCGGTTCGTGTTGTACGGCCAGACGTTGGGGTACCGGTTCTTGCAGAACTGCTCGAGGCCGACGCTCATACTAAACGGGTCGTCCGGGCACTTGGCGAGCGCGGAGCCCTGCAGCCGGCGGCGCTCGCGCGACGCGAGCGTGTCGAACTTGGCGCGCAGCGCGGCCTCGCGCTGCGCGGACGTGCCGGTCAGGAGCGGCGCCATGAACGGCGGGAAGGCGCTCGCCGGGATCGGCAGAATGTCGTCCTGTCCCAAGGCCGCCAAGGAGGGCAACGAGGGTGCCGGCGCCGCGGCAGCGGGCGCCTGAGGCGGAGACGCTGGGGTGGTGGCGGGCGGTCCGGCCGGCGCCGTGAGAGGGTGGAGCGTCGACGCGACGGAGGGCGACACGGATCCCGGCGGCGACGCGGCGAGATGCGTGCCGCTGGGGTCGGTCGAGGCGGCGTGGGCCAGCGCGGGCGAGGTCGCGGCCGTGACGGTGGTGGCGGATGAGAACACCGACTCGTCGCTCGAGAAGCGGGTGCGGCAGAACGTAATCTGCGGGGGGATCGTCATGTCGGCGTTGTCGATGAGACTCTCGCCAAGCGGCCGCGGCAGCAGCACGTTGTTCTGGATGCCGTTGAAGGAGAGCGACAGGGAGGGCATGTTGCGGCGGGTGGCACAGCTACCGGGCCGCATGCCGCGGGGCTCGCCCGTGACGGCGCTGCCGGGCGGCCGGCCCATGAAGGGCATCTTGAGGCCGGTCGGGCGCGTTGTCGTCGTGGCCGAGCCGCTGCTGGACCCCGGCATGGTTGACGAGAGAGAGGTGCCGGGCATGCCGCTCTGGCCGGTGCTTGACAGATAGGACACGTGGCGGTCTTCGGAGGGTTCGGTCGACGTGACCGTTTTATCGGATGAGGACGACGATGTGGACGATGACGACGAAGCCGACGAAGCGGAGGACATCGACATCGACATCGACATCGACATTGACGAGCCGACGCCCGACGATGGCAGAGCGTCACGATGGAGGGACGGGCTGTTTCCGGAATGGAGATGTGTTAGGGCTGGGGACGGCGAGGGCACCATGGCGAGGGCCGGGCTCGGCGGGAGGGGATCGCGGCGACGATCGGGCGCTCGGGCGACCACGATGCACGACGCAGGACACGGCGGCGAGGATGCCGAAAGCCAAAGCACGGGCGCTGCCTTCAGCAGGTCTCGTCGAGTGGCCGGTCCGGAAGGCTGAAGGGAAGGGAAGGGGCGGGCCAAAGGCCGAGGCGACGACTGTGGAGCCGACCGGGCCCGGCCGCGATCGCAGCGGTCAGAGACGAGACAAGCGGGACGAGAGCACGTGGCGTCAGGAGGTCAAGGCCGAGCGGGATACCATGGGATGGCTCTGACCAGTCGACGGCATGAAGCAGGCGGGATCGAGCGAATGCGGACAATATCAGTGCCCTGGCGCCAGACCGGCTGGGCGCATAGTGAGGGTGAGGATACGGCAGGACGGTGTCGCAGCGAAACAACGGGAAAGGGCGGCTACGAGGAGGAGCGGCTCGAGCGAGGCTATCGGCCGTGAGACGATACGGACATGCCTTGCTTCACGCCTCACCGTCGTGTTGTCTTGTGGCAGCGACTGCGGAATGTCACCGATGCGATGCGATGCGATGGGTCCACGATGACGAAAGGATACCGCCAGCTCAGCAAAGGGAAAAAAGACGAAAAAAAAAGGGAGTTGAACCCGCCGAAGGAGGCGGTGAGGGCGGCTTCGCTGGATGTGCAGGATATGGACTCTTGGCAGATGCCCTTAAAAGATCGCCAGCGCAAGGCGTGGATCACGGCGGGAGCACTCGCAGCGGCGACGATGACGACGATGGCGGCGGTGATGGCGGCGACAACAACAAGAAAGCGGAAGGACCAGTAATGTCTGGAGCCACAACAAGCAGCGTGGTCGAAGCGCTGGGAAAAAGAAAAATAGAAGTACCGAAAGGGGGGCGCCGAAGCCAAGCGAGGTGGCTACACATCCCATCGTCCCGCGACTTCGTTTCTTGGGTCTGCCATGCGTTCCCTTCCCCCCTCTGCTGTGCCTAAGGCGATGCCGACGGCGATGGCATCAGAACACCCCTTGATTGGTTTTAGAATGACGGTGCATGGCGAGTATACTCGCGTTCGCCGACGGCAGGTCTTGCGGGCGCCGGGCGGCCGGGCGCTGGCGGCAGCGGGATCTGAGAGGGCCGTCCCATCGCGCGGCAGCAAGCGCTGCTTCGCTCCTGAGACGGAGACGCATACGGCGCACCCTCGGTCCCGTCGGCGCCGTCTGGCGCGAAACCGGGACGGCGACGGCGACGGCGACCGGCTCATCGCGCGGCGGCCGCTCGATGGGTCTTGGCGAGATGCCGCTCGCGCCGACGCCGACGCCGACGCCGACGCCGAGCCGTGAGTCCAAGTCGGGGCGACCGCCACGGCGGCCTCGGCTCTCGGCGCATGCGTGCGCGGGTCACGAGCACGGCGGCCCGCCACAGGCGTCATTGGGACACGCTGTGGCCGATGTGATACCACGTCCGCGTTCTCTCGCGGTGGACGACCTGTCGACGGGCGGCCACGGCAGCCACGGCAGCCACGGCCTGCGTGAGGGGCTCCAGGGGCTCGCCGCGTCGCCGCGTCTCTCGCCTCCGAGCCAGACGCCATTCATGGATCCCGGCCGAGCATACCCGCGCCGAGCGCGAATGGGGGGGGTGAGGGCGTGAACCGGGTCGACGGCGACCGCCAGCCGTCAGCCGCCGATGCCGTCGATGCCGTCGATGCCGTCAATGCTGCCTTCCACGCCGTCGCCGCTCTGATGAGGCCCGCGTTCGTCGGTCAGGCCGGTCGGTCAGGCCGGTGCAGGCCACCGCGCGCAGGCGGCGGCGGCAGAGACGCGCGCGAACCGCCGCAGCGCAGCAGCTGCCTTCCGCGCCTCTGGAGGCGACCGCGGCCGGCAGCGAAGGCAGGCGGCGTCCCATGGCCCTCGCGGGCGGGCGGGCCGGCCGGCCGGCCGGCTATGCTTCCCGCGGTGGCGGCGACACGCTCTTGCGGCTGGCTGAAACGACGTCAGGGTCAATGAGCCAGCACCAAGCCCACAGGGATGAAAAGAAAAGAAGGGGGAGCTGCCACCCCAGAAAAAAATGGACCACGCCGAGGCCGGACAGGACAGGACTTCCGGTTGGCGGGTGCTGCTGCTGCTGCTGCTGCTGCTGCTCCTGCTGCTGCTGCTGCTGCTGCTGCGGGTGCTCATACGACAGATGCTGATGCGGGTGCGGCGCTCGCGAAAAGTCGGCGAATGACGCCGATGACCGGACCCCCAGCCAACGACCGTCCGGCCACCGCCATCGGCTCGGACACCGGCACGGGCTTTGAGCATCCCGCCGCCGAGGGCCGGATGGCGTCACCCCCGGGACCCGCCCGGCCGCCCGCTCGTGCCGTCGCCGCCGCGCCACCCGTCGCCGCCCGCGCCAGGGCGTGTCGGTCGGGTCGGCCCGTCCGCCGGGGAATCCCCGTTCTGGTCAAGCCAGGACTCCCGCGGTGTCGACCCGAATCGTCCACGGCCAAGTATACTTTCCGCAGCGGGTTGCCGGCGCCGGCCGGGCATGGGATCCGGCAGGGCCGGCAGGGAAGAGCGCGGCAGCACGCCGAATGCTCAGCTCAGCTCGGCGAGGCGAGGCGAAGCGAGGCGATCCGCCATGTCGCTTCGGACCGGCGGATGTTCCGGCGGATGGATCCCGCCGGCCGAGGCATCGCGCCGCCGCCCGGCGTCCGACGGAGGCGCCAACGGCGCTTGCTGGCGACCCGGACGACGCCCACCATCAAGGCGCCCGAGGCCCGATCGCCCTCGTCACGGTCGGCCGTCGTCGACCCACCAACGCGGCGGCGACCCCGCGTCCCGAGGCAGGACCGGCGCCCGCCGCCGTCCACCGGGCGCCTCCACGGCCGGAGGCGGCGTCGCCACCGCGGTGCGGATGGGCCACCCATCGCGGAGCGTCGCGCGCCCCATCATCGCATCGCCTCATGCGCCATCGTCGCCGCGCGCTGTCCCCGGAAGCCCGAGAGTTCCCGCGATCCGGCCATCGTCGGACGCCCGGTGCTGGCCGGCAGCCCGCCGCGGCCAGGGCGTCGCACGGCGCGTTGCGGGCCAGGCCGAAGCGCTCCGATCGCGGATGATCCGACCGAGGACGATGCTTCTCTCGCCTCCTCCGCGGGCAAGTGGTGCCAGCCGATCCAACGACTCTATCTCTATATCTCTCGATCGAGCGGTGGTCCATCCGATCGATGAGCCAACCCACCAGGAGACCGCAATGCCCCCGTCCCTCGAGGCCGCCCGCAGTGAGCTCGGTTCTTTTTATTGGGGGGCGCTAGGGCTCAGCGATGGATGGATGGATGGATGGATGGACGGACGGATGAACGGATAAACTGGCCGACCACCGGCCCCGCGATGCAATACAGGCACAAGGAACAAACCAGCTGACGGCGCCAGGCAACCTCGCAGGTTCAGAGCAGCATGCCGATCGCGGTTGACCAGCATGCTGTGATTGAGGAAACCGCGATCCGAGCATCCGAGCATCTGGCCGCCATGGCCCGGCGCTCTTCATGGTAAAGGCCGCAGCCGATCGATGCCGAACTGGCCTGTCGCAACCGTCAAGGCACCTGGCGCTTCAAGCGGGGACATGCCAGCGTGCGCCGGTCGTCCGGGGGCATGGTGTACCGCATGCTGAGGGTTCCCGACTGTTCACGAGTCCAAGAAGCTAGGAAATCAACCCGTGGTTGACCGTTCGGCTTCGCTCGAATCGCCGCTCGTTGATACGCTGCGCGCGCTGTGTCCCGCGTTCAGGACCCCGCGCGGGCCGCGGCGGCGGGCCTCGGACCCCCGCGCCCTTCGGGGTCGCGGCGCCGGGGTCGCGGCGCGGCTGTCCCCGACACGCCCTCATGGCCATGCTCGGCGGTGAAGGTCGAGCTGCGCGTCATTGGTCCGTGGTACCCCGCGTGGCAAATGACGATCGATATCCACCGTCTCTCTCCTTCAACTGAGATGAACTCCTTCACCAGGCCTCATACATCCTTCATCACACAGCATATCCATTGACATCAATGAAAGTGTATCACTCATGCATGCATCAATGATCAATGCGCATTCGTCATTCGTCACTCATCACGCATCACTTATCACTCCTCGTCCAACGACCATGACGTTCTTGCGCGCGCGGCGCCCTGGTACGGGGTTCCCGAAGGCGCTGTACGGCGTACGGGTGTAGAGACGGCGACCGCGTCAGGGACCCCCCGAGCCCCGCATGACGGGCACCGAGGCTCGCCCCGACGGCCGGCCGTTGGGCCCCTCCTTCGCGTGGCCCGAGCGACGCCAGGAAGGAGCCGGTGCGCGGCCCCGCTTCGCCCCGCGTCCGCCATGCACGCGCCGGGCACGTGGCGACGGCCGCCGACATGGCCCCCCGACGCGGATGCGGTCGCCTGGAGGTCCGTCGAGAACGTGCGGACGAGCCGCCGCCCGACCCGCGCCGCCATCGCCGACGTCGGTTGTCGATCATCGACAACCGACCACCAGGCGCAACCCTCGCGCCCTGGATCCCGGCGGAAGGCCCGACGGGAAAGGCGGTCGCGGCATCCGCGCTTTCAGCGACCGCCGCGCAGCGACCACGCGGGCTGCCTTCGGCGCGCCACGTGACACGCGCCTGCCGTGTCCTCCCGCCCGCGCTTCCCGCGCTGGTCCTCCCCCCGGGCGCCGATCGTCCGGCACCACGCGCCGCCCCCCACCTTCCCGGCAGGTCGTGCTGGTCCGGGCCTGGATCCCGCCGCTCCCTCGAGTGGCGGGGCGACGGCCTCGCCCACCGGGAGCTCTCCGCCAAGCGGTCATGATCGTTGGTCATTAAGTTACGGCCGCGGCCGCGGCAAGGCGCGTCGCGTCGCGTCGGCAGGGAGCGTCGCGTCGGCATCAGCAGGGCCCTTCGCAACCGCCATCGCCATCGCAGCGGCGATGACGGGGGAGGATGGGAGGATTTGCTGCGGACGTCGGAGGGAGACGGGTCCGGGTGAGCGACAGGCACGAGGGCAGCGCTCCGGCCATCATCGCTGTTTGAAACCGGAACAGCCACCTGCTGAACAAGCGCATCGCTCGACGTCGTCGCTCTAAAGGGGGGGGCGCCCGAGGAGGGCTGATGGGCTCGTCGATGTCGACGGCCTCGCGCATCGGCTCGCGCCGATGATGACGGCGTCGGACCGTCGCCGACGGAGAGTGTCCCTGCTCAGCGGCGACGCGCCAGGCCCTGGAGGGCATCCATCACAAAGGCGTCGACGAGGTCGCGGGCCATGAGCTGCTGGTCGAGCTGGAGCTCGACCTGCTCGGTGAGCCACGGCAGGAACTGCTGCTGGACCTCGCGCTCGACGGTGCTCTGGAAGTAGCCGTTGTTGGTGAGCGACTCGAGCACGGTTGGCACGAGCCCCTGGAGCCACTGGGCCGCGAACGCACGCGACGCGACGCGCTCGGCCACGGCCTGCTTCGCCTGGTGCACGCGCGCCTGCTCCGCAATGCGGCGCTGCTTCTCCTCCACGCGGCGCCGCTCGGCGGCCTCGAGGCGCAGCACCTCGGCGCGCTCAGCGTCCCGCAGCGCCTCGTAGGCCTGCTGGTGCCGCTTGAGCGCCGCGAGCTCCGCCTCCTCGTGGACCTCGAGCAGCGCCTGCTCCAGCGTCTTGCCGACCAGCACCTCCAGCAGCGGCTGGACCTCGGTATCAAAGTCGAACAGGTCGCCGGCCACAATCTGCGTCGCGACGTCGATGCCCCGCTTCTGCGGGATGTACAGCGGCGACGGCGCGCGGTCCAGGAACGCGTCCGTCTGGGTCACCGCCTCCGCCACGGGGATCTCGAGATCCAGCACCTCCAGGTACTCGGCCGTCTGGACCTCGAAGTGCACGTGGCCCGGCGGCGGGCTCGGCGTGCGGATCCGCTGCTGCTGCATCAGCCGCTTCTGCGCGCGCTGCCGGCGCCGCGCTTCGGCCCGCTGCTGCACATAGACGGGATCCATGGCCGCCACGCCCGAGCCTGACGCCGCCGCGCCCGCGGCGCCGACGGCCGGCGCGTACGTATTCCCGCGGTGGATGCGCCGGTCAAACATCATGTTGACGGCGGGCAACTTGTCGGCGGCCGCGGCCGCGGCGGCGTGTCCCGAGGCCGCGGCCGGGCGCAGGTGGGCCGGCAGGGCGACGCCGCCGCCCGCCTTGAGGGGCAGCCCGGGCAGCCCGGCATGGCCGGCCTTCTCCGCGACGCTCCGCGGCGCCGGGCTCAGCGGCGGCAGCGGCGCCATACTGCTCAGCATGGCGGCGGCGGGAGAACCGGGCAGCTGCGTCAGTCGCGGCAGGGGAAGGTCGGCAGCGGCGCGGGGGTTCGACGGGGGCGGGGCGGCGCGACCGCAGACCGGCGAGCGTCTCGACGAGCGGAGACGGGAGACGGGAGACGGGAGACGGGCGGTCGCCGGAGCGAGACAATGAGCGCCCAAGGCGCGAAGATCCGAAGGGATGGGCGGGACGGCAAGCAAAAGGCCGTCGGAAGGGGGGCGCAGGAGGCCGTCGGCGTCACGGAAGTGTCGATCGGGGAAAAAGCGTCGCCACGATCAAGAGCACACCGTCCGTATGCGACGGGCAGCGAGGCCGTGGCAGCGCGATCAGGCGTCCGGGCAGATCAGGGTCGGGATCAGGATCAGGATCAGGATCGGGTCAGCGCCGTCTGGAGCCTCAGCAGCCTCGGCAGCAACCAGTAACCAGCAACAGCAGCGTCAACGACATGTGTCCGTGGAAGAAGAGGCCATCCGAAGGAGGGAGCCAGCCCGAGTCGAGCGGGTGGGGGCCCACGTGATCAGCACGACCGTGGGGATCACGCGCCGCAGGATGCTGAACGCCGATGCCGCTGTCGATGCCCATGCTCATGCCACGGTCGATGCCCTCGTCTCAGGGGGCACGGTATGCCCGTGTGATGGGACACCGACACCCTCGTCGACGCCATGTCTCCCGCAACCGCCGCCGACGCCGCCGACGCTGCCGACGCCCAGCCATGGCCGCCCTCCGCGCCCGAGTGCGACGCAGACCCGACTGCGACGCAGACCCGACTGCGACGCAGACCCGACTGCGACGACCGACCCGCCGACTTCAGCCCCGAGCACGAGCACGAACTCGCGGACGGCGGCCCATGCGCGGCATCGTCACCGGCGACGGGCGGACCGCGACGGGCGACGGGCGGTCGGCGGTCGGCGGTCGGCGGTCGCCGGGGGCGACGGCACGCCCCGCCGCGCGCGGTGAACGAAAGCCGCCCGCCCGCGAGATCATCACAACGCCGCGGATCACCTACGCTCCGCTCGTCGGTGGGAGGGGAGCCGCTAGCGGCGGACGCGGCGCGGCGCCGCGCCGATCTGGCGGTGGACGGCCGGTGAGCAGGGGCAGGGTCTCCGTTCACCGCGGGCGCCGAGGCGCTTCCCGCTGCCGGCGGCCGTCGCGGCCCTTCATACCGGCGGCACGACCCTGGCGCCTCGAGGGGCTTCCGCCTCGCTGCATGCATGCCGCGTCCTGGAGGCCCACAACGCCGCGGACCCGCGGTCGCGTCCCCCGCGATGCCGCGACCGGCCACCGCGGGCCACCCCCGCTCCCACGTGCCGCCAGGGCCCTGTCCGGAAGCGCCACGAACACGTGCCCGGGACGGGTGGCCGACGCGCGTCCGGTATGAAGCGGACGGACGTGCCGTGCCGGACGGGTCCTGGCGGGTCCTGGCGGGGGGTCCTGGACGGCTGGCGGCTGGCGGCTGGCGGCTGGCGGCTGGCGGCTGGCGGCGGCGTGGGCGATCGGCCGACCGGCCGTCGTCTTGGCGGAGGTGGCGTGCGTCCCTTGGCCTTCTGACGCGCCCATGGAAGGCTCGGCGGGCGGAAACGCCGGCAGACGGCTGTCTCGGGCTTGCCCGCGCCACGTGGTCGGCGCCCGCCGCGCGAGCCGAGTGGGCGTGATGCCTCCCGCCGGGACCGCCTGCGCGCCGCCGGACGCGCCGATCCGTGGTCCCGTGGTAGGCCACCGGCGGCCACCGGCGGCCACCGGCGGCCACCGGCAGCGGCGGCAGCGGCGGCAGCGGCGGCAGCGGCAGCGCCATTTATCTCCGCCCGAACACGCCAGCATACCGCGCCCCCGCACGAGTCGGCGGAAGGGCGCCGTCCCCCCGGGGGCCGCGATCACCGGCGGCGGCGGCGGCGGCGGCGGCGGCGGCGGCGGCGAGATCACGCCATAAGACCGCCACGGCCACGCGCGCATGTCACACGCCGTGCGGGCGCCGGTGTGGGCCGGCGGGCGGCCGGCCGGCCGAGCGGAGTGGCCGCGCGCCGCGAGACGGCGCCTCGTCATGGGGCTCGTGGTCCCCGCGGCGCGGTATGCGCGGCGCGGTATGCGCGGCGTCGGAGATGCCCGCGGGCGGCGCATGGATGGCGCCGGTGATGGCCGCCGCCTGGCGGCCGCTCGCGAGGCGTGAAGGATGGGCGCCCGAAGCATGGTCGGCCAAGACCGCCCCGCAACGAAGCGGCCGGAGCGCGCGATGCACGACGGCTCGCTTCCAGCGCGGAGGCGGTTTGCGGCGCATCGGATCCAGACGCCACCTCCGATGGCATTGCATCGCATCGCATCGCATCCCCTCGGGCCCTCGCCGCCGACCGCTGTGCCGTCGCGCCACCCGCCGTGTTATTCCGTCTGCTACATCCCAGGTCCGACATCACGTTTCTGTCGCTCTCGCATCGTATCGTATCGCATCGCCACGCATCACCGCCAACGCTGCAAGCGATACACGGCCCCGCCGACGGCCCCTTTCCCGCCGACCGCGACGGATCGGCTGCGTGACGGCTACGGCGCCGACGGCGCGCGACGCTGCGTCCCGGCTAGGCCGCGCGGCTGCCGCCGCTACCGCTGCTCCCGCCGTGGGCCACCCCCGCTGCGGCGCCGTCTCGCCCGACAGACGGCATGGACGTCGTCGCCGTGGCGGCCGCGGCCGCGTCGTCGCCGTCTGCCGTCGCGGCCGCGGCGGCAGCCGCGTCGCCGCTCGACCCGGCCGTCGAAGTCGCCGTCGCCAAGGCCAGGATCGGCGAGCTCGAGAACACGGTGCTGCAGCTGCAGGGCAGCCTTCATGAAGAGAAGCGGATGCTACGGGAGATGACCGACAAAAAGAACGCGCAGATCGATCTGATGCGGGTCAAGGTGAACCGGTATGAATTCGCGCTGAAGGAGGCGGTCCTGTTCCTCGAGAAGCCCATGGAGAACTACGAGCACTGGATGGCCGGGCGCAGCGAGGCCGTCTCGCTCTCCGTGGCCCAGACCGGCGAGACCATCGCCCGCGCCGCCGCCCAGCGCCGCACCCACGGCGACGACGACAGGGCTCGCCGCGGCTCTGCCGGCCCGCAGGACCATCGCGCCGCCGACCGCGCGGCTCTGAGCGAGGGCTCCCCCGAGACGGTCGCCAAGACGGCCGGCTCGCCGACCCTGGGGCCGGCCACCGCGCCGACAGCCGCCGCGACCGCCGCCGCCGCCGCCGCTGCCGCGCCGCCCCATGTGCGCCAAGCCCTCGAGATCCAGAGCCTCGAATGCATGCGTCTGGCGCTCACGTATCTCAAGAACGCGGCGGAGTACGTGAAGCGGCTCGGCGCCGACAGCGCCGCGCTGGAGCTCCCGGCGCTGGCGGCCGGCGAGCCCGCGGCCGAGGCCGGGCGCCGGCGCGCGGCGGGGCTGACGCCGGCGCTGCGCCGCGAGGGCTCGGCCGCCTCGCTCGCCGACGCCGGCAGCCCGCCGCCCCCGCGGCGCGACGGCTCGACGTCCACGACGGCGTCGGCGTCCGTGACCGCGTCCGTAGCGGCGCGGCCGCCGGTGCGCGTGAGCCTTCCCGCCGCGACGCAGCAGATCCTGCTGAAAGCCGCGCAGGCGCTCCAGGACGACGACGAGAGCGATTTGGCGTCGTCGCTAACGCGGGCCACGACCTCCGTCGCGACGCTTCCGCCCGCCGGCGGCGGCGGCGGCGGCGCGCCTGCGCACCTCACGGCCGGCAGCCATGGCGGCGGCGGCCATGGCAGCCACGGCGGCGGCGGCAGCAGCAGCCATGGGCTGGCCGCGGCGGGGCCATCGACGTCGGGATCGGGGTCGGGCTGCCCGCGGTGCGGCGGCTACGTACAGAAGTGCCAGCAGCAGCGGTCCACGATCGAGCGGCTGCAGGGGGACATCAACACGCTGGCGAACCAGGTCGAGGACGAGCGGGTGCATGCCGAGCGGGTGCAGCTGTCGAAGGCGATCCTGGAGCAGGAGCTTGAGGAGCTGACGGCACAGCTGTTCGACCAGGCGAATCACATGGTCATTGACGAGGCGCGCGCGCGCGAACACGTCGAGCTGCAGCACCGCCAGCTGCAAACCCAGCTGGCGAACCTGAGCCGCGCCTTCGACGCGCGCGAGGAAGAGCTGGCCCAGATGCGGCGGCGCGTGCTCATGCTCGAGGGATCGAAGCTCCGCGCCCTCACGCTCGCCACCCTCGGCGACACCGCGGGCCGCCTCCCGCCGGGCCGCTATGCCGCCATCGGGCTCCCGCGCGGCCTCATCAGCTACACCCTCGACCCGGCCTCGGCCCAGCTCCCGCTCAGCGCCCACACTGAGCAGCTCGCCCCGACCGCCGGGCTCGGCAGGGATGGCGACGCCGGTGGGACGATGAGCGGCGCCGCCGCCGCCGCCGCCGCCGGGGCCGCCGGCGGCAAGACCGTTGCGCCATTGATGGTCGCCGACCACGTGCTGTGGACCGAGTTTCAGGACCACGTGCGCCAGAGCGTCGCTGCCGCGGACGCGGACATCACGACGCCGTTCCTCAAGCGCGTGCTCGCGGAAGACATCGAACCCGTGCTCTTCTATGCGTATCCCTACCCGGGCGTCACGGGGCCGCTCGCCAAGCTTGCCGGCATGCCCATCGCCACCAAACGCAAGCTGCTCGAGTGGACGATCCGCGGCGAGCTCGAGTTCTCGCTGTGGTGCCTCGGCGACCACCACGGCGCCGTCTCCCACGCCGACCAGAACGCCATGCTCGCCACGACGCTGTCGCACGCGCTGTTGTCCGGCTTCGCTCGCGCCCGCCATCTCACCCGCACGGCGCCCCGCGACCCCGCCGCCGCCGCTGCCCACACCCACGCCGCCGCCGCCGTCGAGCCCGTCCCGCGCGCCAAGTGCTGGACCTGCACCGTGCTCCGCGAATGCGAGTTCCGCGTCCGCAACGTCCCGCACGCCCAGCTCATCGGCCGGCCGTTCGGAGGCCCCGAGGCCGCCGGCGCCGCCAGCGCCGCCAGCGCCGCAGCAACCACGCCCACCTCGCCCACGCCGGCCGCAGGCGGCGGTGGCGGCAGCAGTCCATCGGCCGCCACGGGCGGCGCCCGAGAGGCGGCGGGATCGAACGGAAGCGTTGCGGCCGATGCGTTCGGCGCGGCGCAGCGGACGCCGCCGGGTGAGTGGCGGCCCCTCTGCCGGTTCTGTCGGGACCGGCTGCTCGCCGTGCAGGACTTCTTTGCCTTCATGGGCCAGATCCGCCCCGGCGGCATGCGTCTTGGCCGCGCCGACCGGCAGTCCGGCACCGTCATGGGCCTCTTCCGGCACATGCTGTGGCTTCGCCGGCGCATGTGCTTGGCCCGCATCGGGAGCTGTAACCTCTTTGAGGCCGACCCGCCGCTCGGCGTCCAGGTGGGCGGCGCCGAATGGGAGAAATGGGTGCAGATCTCGTCATAGCCCTCTCGCCGCTGCAGTCTTCAAAAAGGAGATGGATGCCATGCCATCCCGGAATCAGATCGCTGTGAAGATGGAATCATACATCAATACATACACCAGAACATCGAGAACCCCGTCGGGACGAGCACGGAGGGGCACGGCAGGAACGGTCGGTATCGACGCGGTTCCTACATCCCGCCCGCAGACGCTGGCCCATCGCGTCGGCAGGCAGCAGGGGCCGTTCACGCCATCTGAAGATGGAGCCAGTTGATGATCTCGGTGGCGTAGTCGACGACGCCACCGACGACGCCACCGACGACGCCGCGGCGCTGCCCGCCGCGGCCGCTGTCGTCGTCATAGGACGCGGCGGCGTCCTCCTCGATCATGCCGATACCGGTGCGCTGCTTGCCGACAATGCGGCGCCACAGCGCGCGCTGCGATAGGATCGCAGCGGTCCGCGCCGCCTCGGCGCCGGGTAGCGGCGGGCCGGGCGTCCACGGCACCGGCAGCCGCCCGATCAGCGCCGGATGGATGTACGTATGCACCTGGAGATCCACGTCCTGGTCCACGGCGAGCCGCTCCTCCTCATCGCCCTCAGGGATCACCGACATGCTGGCGCCGAGCGGCGCATCGAGAATGCCCGGTACGCGCAGCATCGGCGGCTCGAGATGCGCCGACGACAGCGCCGGCGCGTCGGCCCACGCGTCGGTGGCGCGCACGGCGGACGGCGGCATCGCGACGACGGTGGTCGTCAACTGCCCGTCCGTCGTATGCGCCGCCGCCGCCGCCGCCGCCGCTTCCGACTCGGCCTCGGCCGCGTCTTCGCGGAACGTGGCGTGCTCATCCAGCGAGAACAGATGGTGCGAGCGCGACCAGTCCGGCGAGGTGAGCGTCGACGGCGCGCGCGACAGCGTCGGCGACCCCGCGAGACGCGCCGCCTCGGGAACGGGCGCGCCGCCGGCGCTGCTGCTGCTGCTGATGCGCCGCTGGCGCGACATCGCGGCGCGCTCTTCAGGCGGCTCGTCGAGGATGTCGCGCCCGGGCGGGCTCTGCCAAGCCGCTCGCGGCTCGCGCGTCGGTGTCGCGGCCGTGGCCGCATCCGTCGCCGCGGCCGCGGCTGCCGCGGCCGTCGTGGGCGCCGACGTGGGCGCCGACGTGGGCACCGGGGCGCGCTCACCGGCGCCGCCGCCGCCGCTCGCTGAAGCCACACGGCCCTTCACGGTGTGCGTGGCACGCCGGACCTTTATGGTGACGGCGTCGAGCTCGCGACCCTGCTCTTCGCTGCCGAAGCGCGTCACACAGGCGATGGGGCCGCTCGGCTGGCCGGCGAGCGCGGCGACCGTCGCCGCGGCGCCGCCGGCCACGGGCGTCGGGATCGCGCCGGTCTCGGGCGAGCCGGCCCGCCGCCCTGCGCCGGCAGGCACCCCGGCCTCGGGGCTTGCGCCGGCGGCGGCGGCGGTGGCCGCCGGCGGACTGCCCTGGGTGGCGCTCTGGCCGGCCAGATGGGCAAAGTAGCGGACGACGTTGCCGAGGACTTCGACGGGCAAGTGCTTGGACTGACGCTCGTATCCCTGGCGGTACCAGTAGAACAGGCTGAGATCGAGGCCCAGCAGCGGCAGGATGCCGAGCACGGTGCGGAAGTAACCGGACCAGCCGAACCGGATGGCGTTGCGGCCGGCGAGGGCGGCCGAATCGGCGAAGGGCGATGGAGGCGCGCCGCCGCCGCCCATGAAAGCCGTGTCGCGATCGTCTTCGACGGACTTCAGGGCGAGCACCCCCATCATGGTCACCTGCATGATGAGCAGGCCTACCAAGCAGCGGGTCATGCCCATGGGCGCATGGGTGCCGTACGACTCGTAGCGGGGCAGATTGACGTAGAGCAGAAGGTACTTGTACACGGCGTAACCCATGGTGTAGAAGAGTGCGCAGAAGGGCAGAATGATGGGCGCAATAGGCGCATAGGTGATGCCGACGCAAAAGACGAGCAGCGGGACGGCCCAGGCGACGCCGTAGTTGAGGCTGACGAGGGTGCTGGGGAAGTAGGCGTCCGAGACCTGACGCGGGGTGCCGCGCGCCCAGGGCGCGAGGCGCAGCAGCCACGTGAGCAGCAGCGGGCCGATGAGTAGCAGCTGCATCGGCAAGAGCGCGAGGCCCTGAAGCATGACATAGTTGATGAGGATGGGTGATTCGCGCGGCAGCGTATTGGCGAGCAGCTCGATGATGGCGGTCGCGCCGTCGGGCAGGGCACGGCCCTCGCCGCGGATCGCGGCGACGACACTGGAGGAGACGATGGTGATGAAGAGGATGTTGATGATGAGATAGAAGAAGTACTTCGCGAGTACCGCGGCCTCGACCCAGCTCTCGGCCTCGAGGCCCTGCAGCCGGGAGAGGAAGGTGAGCAGCGCCGGCAGCGCTGACGTCCACGCCGCGAGGAAGAGGGTCGGGATCACACTCGAGATGAGCTCGCGCGCCACCGGGCTCAGCGCGGTCCAGATGGGCCGCAGCAGCTCGATCTGCTGGACGATGCCGTCGAGGTTGCGCAGCGGCGCGACGACCGTAAAGATGACGGCGGTCGAGAAAAAGACCATGAAGAACAGGACTGACGTGACGAACAGTGTCCGAAACAGCTTGGCCGCGGGCCCCGCCACGTGGCCGGAGAGGTTGGCCCAGTAGATGTCACGCGGCTCGGGCGCCATGCGCGCGACGCACGTAAACGGCCGCCGCGACAACACCTGCTGCGTCGCGATGGCCGCGCTCTCGGGGCTCTCGAACGTCACGAACGCCGTCGCCGTCGGCTGTGACTGCTCCGGCGCCTGTCGCAGCGACGCCACACGCTCGTCGCACGTCACAAAGCGGTCCTGCCAGTAGCGCGCCGAGTCGACCCGCGGACCCGCCCACCCCATCCACCTGGTGCGGTGCGTCAGCCGCTGGCGCGGCGGCACGTGGGCGTCGATCCGCGCCATCAGCGCCGACAGCGTCTGCCCCAGATGCGGCGTCGTCATCCGGCCGTGGGCCCCAAACTCGCCGTGGTGCAGCAGCGGCAGGAAGGGGTTGTCGCGGTGGGTTATGCCGCCGCCGCCGCCGCCACGGTCGCTGCTCTGGCTCCGGCTCCGGCTCCGGCCACTACTGCTGCTCCTGCTGCTGCTGCTGCTGCTGCTACTCCTGTGGCGGCGGCGGCGGCGACGACGGCTGCGGCTACGGCGACGATCTGACTGACGTGCTCGCCGCGTGCTGCGCGCGGGCCCGTCCGACGGGCTCATGGTAGGGTCCATCTGTCCATCCAATCCGTGGTCGTGGTGGTGATCCTGATCGACGATTCGCACGTACCCGCCCGCCGGGGGCAAGAGCGGCGACGCGCTCCATTCGCTACGGGCAGATGCCGACCTGCTACGCCACCCAAGGCGGTGCATGAGATGGCGGATCGGCCGCAGAACGGCACGATGAATGTCTTGCCATCCCCCGCGGGTGCCGTCGCGAGCGCCGTCGAAGCCGCCATCGCAGCCCGTCGGGAAGAGGGCCGCGAGGGTGTGCTTGTGGTGGTAGCTATAGATGGCCTCGAGCTTGAGCAACGCCTGCATGCGCTCCCGGACGGCGTTCTGGAGACCGGTCCACTTGCGGCATACGACAACGTTTTCGACACGGCCGATCCCGAGGCCCTCGAGGTAGGCAGCGAGGCCGACCTCCGAGCGCAGGTCGGGCGGAATCCCGTACATGATGACGGAGCGCCACTCGAGCTTGCTGAGCCGCGTCCGCTTCAGCACCGCCTCCTGGTAATCCATCTTCAGCTCGACGAAGCGGCGGTAGTAGCGCGTCAGCGCGATCCACGTCAGGATCGAGAAGACCCACACGGCCAGCAAATGCACCCAGAGAAACGGCGAATTCGCCGGCACGTTCTCCACCGTCAGACTCTGCAGCATCGTCAGCTCGTCCCACCATGGTTCCGGCGTCGGTGCGTGGCCACCGCCGCCACCGCCGCCGCCGCCGCCGCCGCCACGCACCGCTGCCGCTGCAGCCGCCGTAGGCGCGGCCGTGGGATGAGGATCGCTGGGGGCGTGCCGCGGCGCGGCATGGGGCGGGTTGCTGTAGTAGTTGACGGGGGCCAGCACGGCCAGCCCAAGCACCGTGAGGACGCTGAAGAGCTGGATGTTCATCTTGTAGAACCGGAGCAGCACGACGCTGTCGAGGCCTACGGTGCGCACGATGAGCGACTCAGGGACCCGGTAGACGACCGGGATCCAGGCGAGGAAACCGCGCGGCAGCGGCGGCGGTCGGCCCTGCGGCAGATACCGCCGCGGCGCGTAGATGTCCTCGAACGAGGTCCGGACCCAGCAGAACACCAGGAACGCCACGACGCCGATGGCGAGGAACGAGCCCAGCGGCACACTGAGCGTCGACGCCGTCCGTGGCGGGTAGTACTCGCCCGTGCCGTTGCGCGGCGGGATCGCCGCCGCGGCCGCCGCGTCCATGAGCAGCCGGGAGAGGCTAGCAAGGACCGCCATGGCGTTCGGCGGCCCTGGGCGGCCCTGAGCAGTGGCGGGCGGCGGCGGCGGCGGCGGCGGGACGGAGGGTCCGAGTATGGCGCACGTGGCAGCGATGCCGTCCACGGCAGGCCAAGCGCGGAATCGGAAGCGGCGTCGTACAAGTTGTAGCGCGATAGGCCCACAATGAGGTGCTATCGACCCCCGGCGCAGTGCGCGTCGGACCCGACGCGTTTCGACCCGACGGCGATGCCATTCGCCGGACCCGGCCACGGATCGCCAAATGCCTTCCCTCTGCCCGCATGACGCTGTCGCCGACCCGCTTTGGCGACGGCGTATCAACGGCGACGGTGCTGGTGCTGGTGGCGGCACCAACGGCATCGGCGGCGGTATCGGCGGTATCGGCGGCATCGGCGGCATCGGCGGCGGCCATCGCAGGGTCGATCCGGACGCCGAGATCCCCGTCCGTGCCGCGTCTAGCTCCCGACCTGTCCAGACTCCCCCGGACCGTGGCTTAGCCTGGCGCAGGCGTCGCCACCATGACGTGGCCGCCCACCCGCGCAAGCCCCGCGAGTGTCCCAGCGCCCTGGACCCCTCCTTCCCCCTGACCTGCATCCTCGCTTCCGCTAGCCCGCGCAGGCCATCTCCGTCGCGGAAGTCGCGCGGGCACGGCGGCGCCAGGTCTTGAACGGTGTGGTATTGATAGAACGCGCTGCGACGCCCGACAGGAAGAGAGAGTATGCGGAAAGAAATGGCGATGATCCAAGTGAGGCGGCCGGTTCCTTAAACGACCTTCAGCTCCACAGGGCAGTTGTTGCGCGTCGCGTTGCTGTAGGGACAGATCTCATGGCCCTTGGCCATCAACTGCTCGCCCTCCTCACGGGACAGGCCCGGAAAGCGGCCCTCCAGGACCGCGCTGAGCTTGAGGTCCGGCGTCCCGAGCGTCACGTGCGCCGTGACCTGCGTGTCCTTCGGCAGCTTCAGCTTCAGGTTCTTGGCCGCCACGCCCAGCGCGCCGATAAAGCACGCCGCGTACCCGGACGCAAACAGGATCTCAGGGTTCACGGACCCGTCCGCGTTGCCCGGACCGCCGAGCGCCTTGGGCATGCGCATGTCCGCCTTGAAGCCTTCCGACGACGCCACGTGGCCGCTGCGGCCGCCTGCATCGTGAGAAGAAAAAAGAGGGAAAAAAAGACGTGTTTCACCGTCGATTAGTTGGTCGAGCGGTCGATGCGACCAATGCCATCGCACCGCATCGCCGACGGAAACCACCGCGCCAGGCAAGCAACCCGTGGATCCACGTAAGAACAATTAACCAACACTAGGGGAAAAAAGGGGGTGAGGTCCGATTTCCATGACGCATCATGCGTTCGCGCCTACGCACGGGGAGCAGGTCGACCTACCCGTCGATGTCGCCGTGGCCGTGTAGCCGGCCAGCCCGCGGCGCGGGAACCCCGTGGCCGGAGTGCGCGCGAGCGCGACACGAGTCAGACGAACGGCAGCCAGCATGGTGTGTCGAAGAGAGGGGGCGAGAGCGCGATCAGCAGCAGGGTGGTCACCAAGAAAAATTAACACGCAAAAAAGGTGAAGGCAGCGAGATAGATAGGATGCGATGTAGAGGATGCGATGTGGAGAAGCGGTATGAAAACGCGATGTGGGGAAGCGATAGCGGTGCTCGAGCAGAGGGCATGTGGTGCGCGTAGCACGGCGGCTCCTCGCTATGAGCGCACGATGGCAGCACCGGACTGCCGGGGGGATCGCGGGTGGGCCCTGCGGCATTGCGGCCGTGCATGTAGACCCACAAGGCGGCCCACGCCTTGATGGCACTTGACCGCGTCATCCCCCTTGCGCGCCAGGTCGCCGGCACCAGCCATCCTCGCGAAGCCTTCGGGCAGCGCCGTCCCTGCCCTCGCCGGTCTCGCCGGTCGGGCCCCTGCCTTCCTGCAAAGACGCGCGCCCGCGCCGCGCGCCGCGCGCTCGACTATTACCTTAATATTTATATTATTCACGGTCGGATACATAGTATTATCTCGCCGAAACAATTCTGAAGTATCTCTCCTATCGAGGCAGTACGCAGTTTGGTCCAGTGTCAGATGAGCTTGACGATCTTGGGCCACAGCGGCGCTTGCCCGGGATTGTGGCACCGCGCTATCGGTCTGGCGGGTAAGGCCTGGCAGCGTCGGATGTTCAACGCGGCTAGAGATCGCGGTTCACAAACTTGCCGTTGTCAGCTTCATACAACAGCAAACCTCTGATCACGATCCCCTGGCGCCGGCGTTGACCGGGTTTCAGGACTACACTCATATGGGCATACACCCGAGTCCTGCGGACCGGGTTGACCGGCGTCAGCGCAGTCGGCCCGCCCGGGACGAACGAGACGTCGGCACGACCGTCGTGTCCCGGATTTGCTCCCTTGTCAGGATCCGATTCGTCTCGGCAAGCACATGGGCCGTCCGGAACTCGTTGACCGGGATGGGACGGAAACGCCTTTGAGATACTTCTATTTCATGGCGTGGTCGTCGTCCCAGTCGTTATGGATCAGCCGTCCGAACTTATATGCGGACAACGACGACTACGCCTACGGCTCGCTCGGCACACCTGCGGCCCCCTTCCAAAACCGCTAATCTCTGCTACTCGGCGGGACATGGTCAGAGGCAGAGGAAGCTGTGGCCTGGACCCGTGCTACGCATGGGCATGGGCATGCGTTGCCATGAGGGTCTTCCCAGCAGCAAGCCCCCGGTGCTGCGGAGAGCAGCGTGGCCAGCTAGTTGCCTCTGGCAAATAGTCGTGTATCTTATCCGGAGGGGGTTAAGCTCCCGTGGCGGGGTTTCTTGCGTGGCGGGGTCGCTAAAGGGCTTGGCTGAGAACTCCGATTGGCCCTGTAACTGACATATGAATAGCTCATTTGGGGTTTTAGGGTTTGGGGCGATGGTCCTCCTCATGATTAATGGGTGCCGCGGAGGGGCATACCGTTTTAACGGTATCGTGTGTGCCAAACTCTCGCTCTCCACTCTTCCTCTCGCCATCCTACGCCGATCTGCTTACTTGCTCGAGCACTCGCGCTTCTCTTTGGGCTCCCTCCCCTTGCGAGTCCCCATCTCTACCTCTACGCTCTCGCAGCCCCCATGCCATTCGCGCTGTGGCGCCATGGGGCGTTTGTGGCGGCCCTGGCCGTTCTCGGGGCCAGTCTCGATCAGAACACCATGGCCTACGGCGAGTCCCTTGGCGGCGATCCCCTCGCCGGTCTAAAGGATTCCCATCACTACCGCGCCGTTCACGATCAACAGGCCCGATACATGCGGTCGTCGGCGTCGGTGCAGAAGGCCGTCCAGCATCTCCAAACCGAAGTCAACGCGCGCACCGGCGAGCCGTACTGGAATCCGCAACAGGCCGACGCATTCTACCAGGCGGTCGACCGCCGCGCCTCCCAACATCTAGGCCTTGCCTTGGGCGCCATTACAGAAAACGCCGCGGCGGCCGGGGTGAGTCCGGTGGCCATGATGGATGCGGATCTGGGCCATGCGTGGGGCCAGCAGGTCGCGGTTGGTCTGAGTCATGCAGCGTCGCAATATTTCGCCGCCGCCCTCCGGCACCATCCCGCCTTCCACGATGACTCGGTGATTCAGGCAGTGCCAAGTATACGCCGTTCAGCAAGCAAGGAGCCGTCTGCCGCCGCCACCCACCTCTCTCTGATGCAACAGGTGCACTTGGCCATAGCTGGTGCGATGCTGGATGGGCTATCTTCCCAAATGCCTCTCACAACCAAGGATTATGCGGAGATGGTCGTCGAGCACGCCGCGTTGTCCCCATCCGAGGGCCACACGCGCCTCCAGCGTCGCGATGCGGCCGATTCAGCCGTGAGCCGGCAAAAGGCCAGAGAGGCGCACAAGGAAAAGGCGATAGTCGCTTCTAGGAAATTAGTCAATCCGCCCTTCGATTGGCGAAAACCTGTAATGGAACCCAGTCCGAGACTGCGTGCATGGCTTCTTGACCAAGAAGTGGGCGTCACGGATGTGACAAAAGTCGTCGACGACTTATTCGACAAAATGCCGACAGACCTCCGAAGCGAGTTCGATTATATTGAGGGCTTGACTGACCGATCGAAGTGGGCCACGTATTTGTATCTGGACGATCAATATTCGGCCGAACAATCGTTGTTGACTCAGTACCTGGAAAAATTTCCCCAGAAGCCAGAAGGCTTTAAGCAGCATATCATGACGTACTTATTAGGGACCAACAAGGATGCGGTCAAAAAATATTTGGATGATCTGCGCTCGCACGCTTCAAAGGGCTATGCTACAATCCTGACTCTCGATGCTGATATCGACCACTTGCTTTCTCGCATCGACAAACTTCCCTCGCTTCCAAGCCATATAACGGCCGCAGACACAAGCAAAGCAGGCTTGTGGGATCAGTTACTTCCTCAGATGGGAGGTGTGCTCAAGGAGTTGCCCCTGGTCGACGTCGTCAGAACGGAGCTTGGCCAGGATGTCACCATCGATCATCTGATAGCGCTTGCAAAAAAGCTATCTACAGGGCCGTCTGGCTTGCTGAGCCCAGAGGAAAGTAGGCTTGTCGCATGGTTCGGTGAGCATAGTGACGTACGTGCATTCATCGCTAATACTGAAGCTAGCATCTTGCACTGGGATCTGGCAGCATTGATCAAGTACTCCACATCGTCCCCAACTGGCCTCGGAACGAACTTTGCTGCACTCTGCGACACTCTGAAATCGCGTCTAGAGACGTTGAAGCTGGAGCTGAAATCCCTTCACTGGTTGTGGAGACAATATGAGTCCGGGATGCAGGTCATTTCCTGGAAGGAGGCCGCCAACGCCGAGCTGGCTCAAGTCGCGGTAAGTAAAGGCCTGTGGGGGGCGAAACTCGAAAACTTTGTTGAGGGCAAAGCCATCCTTGAACAAGCGAATGAAAGGTGGACTTTTGTAAAACCCTGGGTGCCCCCGTCAGTCACTACCGCTATCGAAGAGGATTTTGGGACAGTCGTCAAGTCCACTGCGAAAACGGAGACCAAACATATGCTCAAGCAGAAGAGTATGCTTGTCGCCATGGTCGCCTGCGCTGTCTTCGGCACGGCACTTTTGCTTTTGATCGCACTCGTGCAGGGCCGCTTTTACGTAGCGACCCGGCGTCGCTCCCGTAAGTATGTGACGCAGTGATGCATGCTCGCCACGGGCGACCTCCTAAACCTTGACTATCGACCTTCTCTCAATATCACCTCAGCAATAAGATAACGGTTCTTTGCCAAGCCACGTTGCCATGATGGAAATACGACGATAAAGCGGCTGAGCTACGTGGCGGTCACCCCTCTGTGCCGTCAGGACGTGGGCCGTCCTGTGGGTCTAGACGCACGGCCGCGACGCCGTGCCGCAGGGCGCACCCGCGATTACTCCGGGAGCTCGGTGCTGCCATCGTGCGCTCACAGCAAGGAGTCGCCTTTCGAGAACTCGTTGTCGTGTTGAAAAGAGTAGCCACTAAAACATATTTGGATGTAGTGTTCGTGTCAAAATCATGCTGAACGGAACGGGGCTCGAACCCGTGCCTCATTACGAGAAGTGATCTTAAGTCACTCGCCTTAACCAACTCGGCCATCCGTTATGTTTCTCGTTGTTGGACGGCCACTTCTGGTCGCTGGTTTGTACCACATCTGCTTACATAAGCAGTCTGCCACGTGGCA
>ML014265.1:0-44328 GCA_003615045.1 Caulochytrium protostelioides | reverse complement strand
GCCGAGACTAAGCTTACGTCAGCCCCGCTGTCGAGTACTGCGGTAACGGAGACTCCGTTGAACGTGACTGGTACTGTGACAGGGATCGGGCGTGAACGTGGCTTGCTTCGTCCCGGCGTTACTGAAAATCCGGGTCGGACTCCTCGTCCGATGTGGGCGTGGTGTTGCTCGGCGGGCCAGCGCTGATCACCTCGTTGGCGGCGAGGGGGCAGCGGCACTCGAAGTGTCCTTTCCTTGAAGTTGTCCTTTCTGGTGGCAGCGGTGGCAACGCATCTCGCTTTTGTCCCGGCTCATCGTGGACACACTTTCGTCCTCGGAGCGGCGGGGTTCTGGGGCCCGTCGGTCCTCTCGGGGCCGACGGTCATCCCGGGGTCGACGGTCCTCTCGGTAGACCCGGGATCCATGGATGGCGCGCTGAGGGAGGCCATCGATGGGAGCTCCATCCTTCGCCTTCTTCAGCTGCCTTTTCAGGCAAGCGTGGATGTCCTTCACGGGTTCGGCGTCGTCATCGAGGAGGGCGATGTACAACATGGCCGAGAGGGCATGCTGAATGGCTAGACGCAGCATGGTACCCGGCGCTGTCTTGGTGTCTCGCTGGAAGCGTCGGACCGCGGCCATGTAATCGGTGAGGCCATCCTCCCGCGCCAGGCGCAGGGGTTTCAATCGGATGACCGCGTCGGCAGCGTTGTGAGGTTCGCCGTACGTTTCCAGGAAATCCGCCTTGTAGCTTTGCCAGTCTGAGTCCGTCGGTGGCTGCGTAGGAACCGGCGCTTCTCACTGTCTCCCCAGTTGTGCATGCCCGTCTGATCTTCGAAGAGACCCAGCCAGGTCTCGGCGTCCTGACCCTTCTTGTAAGGCTCGATCGGCAGGCCGACTCGGTTGAAGTTGGGGCCACTCACCACAGCCGAAGACGGGCTGCGCGACATCGAAACAAGCATCCGTGACATCCACGAACAAGCCATCGCTTACCGGGAGGCCCAGAAAATCCTAATGAAGAAACAGTTCGAAGGTGCGACCCCGCAGCTTCAAGGTCGACGACTGCGTGCTGGTCCAAGAATTGATGCCCGACAAAATGGGTCCCGTCTACGTCGGTTCCTACAAGGTAGTGCTAGCCCATCCCAAGGCTACGTCATCGAGGACCTGGACGGCACCCGCGACTCCATCAATGAAAACCGTCTCAGACTCTACGGCGACCGCGACCTCATGACTCGATTAAACGAAGACCCCCTGGGATTGACCCCCGAACTGTTCCGCTACCAACACCCAACAGCAGTAACCAATGTTTCTCTGGCGGCAGTATCCCCAGAGACGATCATGGGGGGGGGGGGATGTCGCCGGAATACCGTCGAGGGGCCGAGCCCCAGAAGCCCTAGCACTCATAGCCATCCAAGCGGCTTTGAGAGGAGAGGCCTAGGGGCCGCCCAAACCGGGGACCCGCCGCGGATCCTAGGACCTAAGCATCCGAGGACTCCAAGAGCGGGCCTGCCGAGCACATAAGTAGCCCGGCCGAGCCGGACCTCTCCCCATACGCAGACCTCAATCACGAGCACAAGAGCTAAAGCTTATACGCTCGCGAGGGGCGAGCTCCTTAACCTCGACTATCCACCTTCTCTCTCTTTTTCTCTATCATTCAATAGCTACTTAGGGAACTCAGACCTTGGATGCCAAGCCACATCGCCGTGACGAAAGTACGACGACACTTGGAGGAGATGCGGGGTACCTAGCCACGACTCAGTGAGCTCTGATGAACTCGATACCTCAAACCGTATAGCCATATAGCTATATGCGTTTTGCGTTTGTCAATAGTATCAAGCGTTTATCAAGCGATATTGGCTCATCCTTTCCCGTATCCCACTCTGTACTGGTCTTGCATCCCGCCCAGCTCCGATAGCCGTCGATTGCCTAGTTCCGCCTGTATCTCAACTGTTCCGGTGACCTCACCTAGTCATAATGGCTCTCCGTCTCAGTGCCTTCCGTCCACTCCAGTCCCTGTAAGTTGGCTCATCAACCAATCCCGAACAGCCGTTGGCTCTCCGCGGTGCTCGCAACCTTTGCTGCGTCCAGTGAAAAAGGCGACGCGCCCAGAACGGTGGACTTCCAACCCTCGCGCGGGCCATATGGTCGACTTCCCTTCCCAGCTCTTCGTAGTGACACACTTGCTCCAGTGGACATTCTAGCACTTCGGAACGTAACAGGACACAGACTGGCTATGAGGGCTTGCCAGTTCAGGATGGATAGGGTGCCGGCGGATCTTGGATACTGTATCCCACAGGGAGTATGCTGTTGGTACGCCCAATCGTGAGTTGAAGTGCCATAGTGAATGACTCACGCAGTCTCTGATTTTCTCTGTTTCTCTTATGAACGCTGATACAGATCGGTCTCGCGCCGGCTTTTCGCGACGACGGCGCGTCGCTATGCTGGGGCCGATAAGGCAGACGCTGCTCCCGTGAACCCCAAGATTCAGACTATTGTTGATTCTATCGGCACATTGACGCTTCTGGAGACGGCTTCTTTGGTGAAAGAGTTGAAGTCGCAACTTAACATCAAGGAAGTGGCGGTCTCGGTAGCCGCTGCTCCAGCTGCTGCTGCCCCGGCCGCTGGTGCCGGTGGGGCTGCGACCGCCGCTGAAGCTCCCAAGGCTGCTGAAAAGAAGGAGTTCACCGTCAAGCTTGAGAAGTTTGACCCGGCAACGAAGGCTAAGCTCATCAAGGAAATCAAGGCTGCAATGCCCGGCTTCAACCTTGTTGAGGCGAAGAAGTTTGTGGAGTCGGCGCCCAAGGTCATTAAGGAGAGCGTCCCGAAGGAAGAAGCTGTTAAGCTCCAGAAGGCGCTCGAGGCTGTCGGTGCCACCGTTTCGCTTGAGTAATTAGATGACCCAATTTCCCCACTAATTGCATATGTTACACTCTGCCATCATATAAATTCCTTTCAGAACATAGAGGCTTTCCCTTGAGACGACCTGCCACGTACCCCATGCCCTCCTTGGTGTACCTCAGGTATTCCCGACGAGGACAGTTCGCATTATGTTCATCGCCGGATGAGCTTGCTCACCACGGGCTGCAGCGGAGTTTGCCCGGGGTTGCGGCACAACGCCTTCGGTATGACCGGTAAGGCCAGCGTCGGATGTTCAACGCGGTATTGAGAGTGCAGTTCACAAACTTGCTGCTGGTGGCATCACGCCACTGCAAACCACGGCCCCATTGCGCCGGCGTTGCCCGAAGTTTAGGACCACAGTCGTTTGGGCATATACTCGGGTCCTATGGACCCGGTTGACTGCCGTCGACGGGGCCCGGTGGGCGCCGGCCCTGGACGCGCGAGATATCGGCCCGACCACCGTGTCCCGGGTTTGCACCTTTGCCAGGATCTCATTCGTCTCGACATGCATCTGGATCGTCCGGAACTCGTCGACCAAGACGGTGCGGAACCACTGGGAGCACGCCTGGTACGCGCGAGCTGTTGGGACGGGGCTCTCTCCCTGGCCTCCGGAGGCAAACTTGGATGCGCCATAGGCGACCACTTTGGCCCACAGCATTCGTACGTGGCGAGCCACACCTCCAGGAAGCGGTAGTGCGCGGCGAGCGCTGTGCCTTTGGAGCTCACCGCCCACAGCTGCTGCAGCGGCTCTTTCGAATGGCGCTGGTAAGTCTCTGACTGCTTTTGGACGGCTTTGATGCCGGATTCCACATAGTATGGTGGGGATTGGCGCCTGGGGGGCACTTTCTCTGGGGCCCTCAGTTTCCCCCGAGTCATTGATTAATGGCTTTTCCGGGGCAATCACGTCGGGCTCGTCCCCCCGCGGATCACGACGGCTTTTGCAGGCATGGCCTGCAAAAGCCTGCCGGGGTGGTACGGAGGCGGGTGGACTGGGACGGTGACCTACGTCAAGCGATTATGGAAACAAGCACGCCACACAAGCCCAGTCAAAGACAGGGCACACCGCGTCTGTATCTATGCATATGGCATACGGCCATGTTACGACATATTACGACGCAGTGACTCGCGTCATGCCTTGACCCGACGAGTCATTTTCCAAACCAGGGAAAGACGTGCCGCCACCCGGCCTCCGAACCTCCAGCTGATGACCCGGAATTTGGCACAAAGGATGCGACTCGGACATCGGATCGACAGAGCTGAGAATGGCCAAGCAACGAGGGATTCTCGAGGGACTTGATGGATCCTGAATTTCCTCCAAAGGAAGTTTTGTGGTGGTTGCTGACCGCATCAAACTGCTCAACATATTCCTTCCATTGCTTCGAAGACCGACAGTGCTTGTCTGGAGATGGCAATGACGTCTCGAATCTTGTACCAACCAACACGACTATATGCCACCTCGAGTGTTTCCTCCCTACCTCCATCCCAGGGGTGTCAGGCGGTCGCCTCGCGCCGCCATCGTGAACAAAGATTTCTTGATGATGCTGGGGCACTACGATTTCCTCATTGCATGCGCTCGGTATATGTGCGGAAGCAGTGGCATCGAGACACCTGATGTGCCGAGTCAAGACGACGAAGCCGCTGATAATGTCCCAATACCGTAGGGTCTCGGGTGGAAGCTTTAAAAACTAGAGCTGAGCGCTGTCTCTCATCAGATTATAAATGTATGAAGCAATTTATAAATTGCACTTAGGTGCTCATCTGCGTGTCCTGGTCAGCAGCCGGTGTCTCCGAAGGGGTGACATTTGAAGTCTCAACCGGGACCGCGTGGGCACCTCGACGACCACCCTCGGTTGTCTCCACCTTCTGAATGAAGTCACCGAGACGAGCCCCATCCAGGATATCAAAAGGGGTATCTTTACCGACGACGCCCACTGAGCAACTCTCAACCGTCAAATTCTGGTCCTGCTGGAGACAGTCACGCAATGCACGGACACCATGCAAGATGAGCTCATCCAGGGTGGCCGATGCGAACGACTCAAAATGCTTCTCAAGATAAGTCTTGGCACTCTGGGATCGCGATCCGATGGCCATGGCGACGTAGTCAAAGGTGGTGCCAGAAGGCATGCACTCATGGATGTGGGGGCCAGTTTCGTCGTGGCCGGCGACGAGGAGACCCACGCCATAAGGGCGGTTGCCGTACTGTTGAGTGTTGACTTGCGCCTTGTTGCCGATGGCCTCGACAACGCGTGACACGGGGACGCTGCGGTCGTAAAGCATCTTGGAAGTCAAGGCCTCCCTTCGCATGAACGAGCTGCAATGACGAAACAACAATGCGGTGAGAACAGAGATCAGACAGCAGCAAATCCACCGCCATATATGGGGCCATACATACCTTAGGATGCGGGCGTCAGAAAGGAGACCCGAAAAGGCAATGCCCATGTGCCCATCGATCTTGATGAGCTTCTCCTTGTGAGTAGCCAGATCTCCGAATGATCGCTGCGAACAGTCGAGACATAATTGATGCCAATGGCAGGAGGATACAATATAGTAGCGCAGTGGTGTCAACGGCCGACCAGAGCGCGATACGTGGATAATTTAGCAGTTCATGTCATCGAATCATTGAGAAGACGAGTGAGAGTGAGAACGCTGGCTGAAGTGATTGAATCATTAGCAACATATAGCAATCACTTACGTTAAGAGAGACCAGCACGGCGTGGGTGTTTGAGCGAAGACCAACAGCTGCAGAGCCTTGTTTCACCGCCTCCATGGCATATTCCACTTGGTGGATGCGGCCCTGAGGCGACCACGTGGTTGCATCACCGTCATACCTACCATAACATAAAAAATTTATGCCAAGGGAGAAAGATCATGTGAGTAGGTGTGGTGGTACAAAGGATGCTGTGCGCAATAGCGTCATCCGGCATGCAGCAGTGTCATGTAGGTCGACAAAACTTAGAGTCATCAACGCTGCTCACAGCAGTTTCTGAAACAAGTGTTCGTTACGATGCCGCCAGCCATTCGCCAGCTAAGCATACGCGTTATGACTGCAAGCGCGGACGAGTTCTTTCGGCAAGACTTCTCAGTCGCATACGCGCCACGGCCGCGCTCTGTTTGCAAAAGGGTAGCATGACACGTCGGCTGAGCGGTATCGCGACAAAAAGCAGAATAAAAAGAGTAACTGACTGGTTGCGAAACATGATGACTTAGTTCCAGAACTCGTGCCGCGGGAGATGAAGAGGAGCTACAAGAGCTACAAGCAGGTGAGTGATGTTCCAAATTTGTAGAACCGGGAGAGCGGGTGGGATCGTAACCGTGGAGGTGGAGTGATAAGACGGGACGGGGTATGGTGACGATGCCGTGTCAGTCAGTGAGACTAGTGCGGCAGACGGTGTTTCCGAAAGCAACAACGCGACAGCAGCACGAACGGGTCTATAAGCAGATTTTTAGATTCAGGCTGACTCAAATACACTGATCAATCACGTCGGGTGGCCGACTTGCGCTACCGCAACCATCCGTCCACAGGAAAAGTTCGCGGTCTGCGCGTTCTGATCGTGCCGCTAAAGCCCCCACCGAGAAATCGACTGCGCCTCATTTTGAGACGATCGCACGAAAGAAAGGGGGTGCGACACGATCCTTTGGCTCATCATGCTGCTTGAATATTCAAAGAATGTGTGTTGTATATGTACGATGGATATTCATAGCAACGTCAATATCTTTCGAAAGGAGCTGCCAAACTACCTATCCGAAACGCATTCGAACCGTATATATTATACATACATAAACTCAAACAAAGCCCTCCTTTGAGACGACTTAACACGAGCGTACGAGGTAATGAGTCGCGCAGCGCTCGTCAGGGTCTATCATACACCATCGATAAGTAATGGCAAAGTTCCGTTGTACGCATAACGGATGTCACAGCAAGTTTATTAGAAGCTAAGCATGAATTCAGCTCGCATTGAGAGCCGGGGATGATATGACTGCCTGTGGTCTACTAGCCAAGCTACTACTGCTTTTGGCTTTTCTATTTTGACAACCATGCCGCCTTGTTCGGCCATGAGAGCCCGACTTGGGGACGACGTTGATGATCCCAGGAGGATGCTGATATTTGCAGCGATCCCCAAACTTGCATTGCGGAAAGAAGGTACAGAGAGACGGATCGCTCCCAGGTGGAGCGCGATTCGAAATCTTTTGACTTGGACTTTGCCTCTCTACGACAGGGGAATCTACGTTGACGTCGTCAAGAGATGAATGTACGATTTCGTGCTGAGGTACCGAGATGGCCTGCATTTCCAATGCTCCACTACTATTCCGGGGATTATCGGACTGGCCAGAGATCGTTGCCGTGCTGATATTTGTTTCCGGCTGATCGACAGGGTCTCTTTTCACTGAGTTCGTATCGATGTCAAGCGCGGCGGCATCACTCGGTCGCGCCTCCTCAACATTTTGTCCAGGAACGAACTCGGGGGCATTCATATTGAACTCAGAACCCGTGTTAGTAGTGACAGAAGATCGCTGCGACGGAACGAACTCGGCAGCCTCGAGGTTGAATGATGAACCACGGGGAGAGGTGTCGCTGGCGGAAACAGAGGCGCGTCTCGCTTGGTGTTCGGCAGACCCTTGTTCTGCCATCGCGCAGGCATGCAGGTTTGTCGAAGGATGGATACCCGCGTCAGAGCCCTGGTCAACGCTCAAGTGCGTCGCAAGCATATCCGCACCCTCCTCTGGACGCTTTCGTCCGGCTGCCGCATCGCCGGGCAAGTCGCCGCCATTTTCAGCTTGACGGCTAGGTGACAATGTCGCAGCTGAATCATGGTCGGGTTGTTGACCGACACTTTCATCTGCGTTAGCACCATCAGTGATGCACGGTGTGTGGGTTTCATCAGCTTCTGCAGATACAGCTGTCAGTGGTTCGACCACGTGGGACAGTTCCTCGGCACTCGATGTAGTATCTGTACGATAAACCGGTGGTTCACAGCCACCCTCAGCATGGCTAATAGGAGAATCCGCATAAGCAGCCACCGCGACCGGCTCCATAAATTTAACCCCCTCATTCGAAAGGCCCACGTGAATTTTGTCATCATCGTCCTTGGCTAGATCCACAGTGGCTCCAATTACGGGTATCGACACAACGTTTGTGCTTGCTTCAGGTGAATTATTGTCGGATGCTGGCGACTTATCATCGTGCTTATCGGAACTGTGCGTTTCCTGATCCGTCTCGTCAAGCGTGTCACGAACGTCGCGAGACTGAGATAGACCAGGGGTGACGCTATGTGATTCCTCATGCTCACTCTCGCTCCGCGTGCGAGTGCATTGGTCAGCCGGCTTCGAGAGACCTGCGGAAGATGCAGATGAATCTTCCACATTCTTTGTCGCGAAAATCATCGCATACCATTTCATTATAGAAGCCATCAAACGCACCGATCGGGAAAACATACCAGGAAAGGATCAGTACGATCGAGTCAGGTGGTCTCACTTGAGAGACTCTAGGCCTTTTAAAAAAGATAACTCGAGTTCGTCGCCGTCATCTCTGCGGCGCGAGGCTTACCTTTGTATCGGGTTGTGTCGCTAGACCACGCTTGGAAGCATCCGAGCTCGTGCTTGATCTGCTATCACGTCCCATCAAGCTATACGCAATTAAGCCAATGCTGATGGCTGAGACCGTAGCGATGAAGGCAGCCCATCGGGCCGGGGTGGCGGACATGGCTGGTGACGGAGTAGACCGGACAGACGGAGTAGACCGGGCAGACGGCGCGGTGACGTGAAAAGACAGGGCGCAGACGTGTTGCAAATGGACGGTGCTATTTATTGTATCAGTTTCCCGTGCAACCGATTGTGCTATACTGAACCCCCGGGTTTCCAATCAAAATCTGCAGAACATGAGCATAGTTCGTGAGTCGTCACGCGCTTTTGTTGACCTTCAAACCGCGGCGTGGAGAGGGATGCTGCCCTTCGCGCCCGCGTGGGTGCCGAAGCGAGGAGCAGTCGCGGCGAGCGGGACAAGACGGGAAAGGCCGACCCAGCCCGGATGTGCTTGGCCACCATGGATCACACGCAGTGATCAGACAAATACGGATAAGCGCATTCAAAGCGTCGTACTAGGTTGGCCGAATGCCAGCACCAGCAATAACACCAAGCGGAGTTTCCTCAAAAATTATATCGATATAAATATTGCTACCATGGCGTTACATTGGCGGACCCGCTTGCTGTCACGATACAGCTGCAGACTGAAGAGCTGGCCGCTCTCTGCAGTCCGCTGCAAGTACATACGCACGGAGCGGCCCACGCGTATATTTAATTGAATGTGACGACGGCGGGCTGAATCGCTTGCTGCTTGTGACGAATACGCACCTGCCGTTGACTTTCTTCCTTGAAAGCAACCTTGTTATCCTTCTTCACGGCGCGGCGCTCACGCTTCTCTTCTTTGAGCGCAGCTTTACGAGCAGCGCGCTCTTCTTTGGTCTCCTTGCGATTGCGCGCAAAGCTCGTGTCACGATGGGCCATGACGCTTGCACTGTCAAGGTGGTCATCAGAATCCTCGTCTTGCTCAGACCCGGCCGATGAAGGCGCGATGCCAGCGCGGCTAGCCGTGGCTTCCTCTTCACAGACCACAGGCATACCGTCCTTGCGAAGGATAATATGCCTGGGTTTGCGCGCCGGACGTGCGCGAAGAATAGCGGGCCGGTTGTAGATATTCGATGTGCCGGAGTGAGCCGTCTGAACGTCCCACAGGTTGTACTCCTTGGTCACTGGCATCGGGATGCGCTTATCGTCTTCGTGAGCGGGGGCCTCCGGATCAAAGACCTCGACCATCGTCTCTTCCTCTGTCAGCTTGACCGTTTCACGCAGACCCGCGCGCCAGGCGTCTAGGGCTTCGAGGGGGTTTTTGTGCTCGCCCACGCGGGCGCGCCCCGTCCCGGCGTGAATAACACGGAACTCCTGGTTCCATTGGCCGAGGGCACGCATCAAGTCATCATCTGCCGTGTCGGCGGTGCATCCACGCCCCTGAGGGTTGAAGGTCTCGTCCTCGTCGAGCTCACCGAGCGCTTCGTCGTCGTAGTCCTCCAGCACCCGTTCGAACCGGTCATCAATCATCGTGAGCTGCTCCGTGCGCGGCATGACCGACGACGACATGGAGAACAGCGACGCCTCACGCGGCGTGATGCGGCGGGTTCCCGATGTCATGCGGGAGCGCCACGATGCCACAGAACGCGTATCATCGTTCAGACCATTTTTGCGTGCCATGCGCGCCGTGCGCGCTGTGCGCGCCGTTTGTGCGGTCATGGCAACGCTGCGAACACTGCGGGCGCCGCCGTACTGGGTGCCCTCAATGAGACAACCATTGTCGTCCAGATCAAAGCCAATCTGGTCGTGGTCGTTGCCGCTTGACAGCAGCTTGGAGGCCATCACGGCTTCCCAGAGCTTGTTGTCCTCCTGCTTGCGTTCGGCCTGGTGCTGAGTGTAGGCATCGGGCTCGACGCGTTTCAATACATCTTTCGGGACCTCCTCAGCATCCAGCGCTTCAAAGAAATCGTCAATACCATCTTCCACGTAGGCTTCGTCCTCCAGCGCGTAGAAAATTTCCTGCATCGAGGGCTCAACATCGCCAATGGCTGCTTCGTATGCTTCAGGACGCACGGTTTCGGCATCTTTGACGTTGTTCAAGTTGCGCTCAAGGTGCTCTTTGTGCTGCTGGTACGCTTCCTCTTTGAGGCGAGCTTGACGCTGGAGGCGAGTTTCTGGGTTCTTGTTCATGACTTTGCGTGCTTCAGCATCCTTGAAGTGGATGCCACCGGTCCACGGCACGTTTTCGTCCGTGCCGTTTTCAATCTCGGCAACCGCGTCGGCCATCTCTTTCAGCTTGAAAGCAGCGGGGTTGGCTTTCTTGTCCACGGTTTGAACAGCAGGAACATACACGGCGTTCGTATCTTGGCCGATGGGCTTCAAATGCTGCATGTAGTCATACTCATGGATATTCGGAAAGTCAATGCCGTAAAGGGTTGGATCATCTTCAGGATCCAGTTTTTCAACAGCCTGTCGCGGATTCGGCACATGGTCGGATCCAGAACTATCATCGTCGGCCTCATCCACGGAAAGCTGCGGCGTACTTTCGTCATAGTCCTGAAAGTCATCATAGGCGCCCACGTGGTCGAGATCTGGAAGGAGCGACGCGGTGTGCATGAGTTTATCGGTGTCTTTCTGAAAATCGAGCTGACGAGAAAGCTGCATACTCTCCTGAGCAGCTTGGGCATGCGCTTCTCCACTGAAATTCTGAGCCAAACTGATCAGCTCTTCATTCTCCACTTGACGACCTTTGGCCACCGTTCGCAGAACAAACGGCGACGCATCGTCACCTGACGGAGCGCCAGCGCCATGATCTTCACGGTGCACAAGCTGGAAGCGCACCGCTTTCTTGGGATCGATGAAACGTTTTTTGACCATCTCGACGTAACGAGTAGCGTAGTGTGAAGGGTGGCGATCCTCGACGGAATTTAGGTTAGATGGCAAGTCGACATGAACAGGCGGCTCCGACGTGGCGCCTGTGAGGCGGGAATGTGAATTTACGACGGCGCAGGGTCAGGGCGCTGGAGGGAGAAAATCGGCTGGTGACGTGCAGGATGCGACTACGTATGATGTATGGCCATCAGGGTGACAATCGTGCCAATCGAGACGCAAATCGAGACGCCGCCACGAGCTCTGGGCTACGGCCAAATGTCTCCGGTATTCGGCACCCGGTACACGTTTTTGTGGATTTTGTTGTTTGGCGAAGCCGGGGCATAACCCCGGGGGTTCGAACGCACAGGCAGCCTGCACCGTTCTGTGATGACGGAGCCGAACTGGTGTGAGCACTGAGCACGCGAGAGGGTCACCCAAACGAACGTACCATCCTGCCCCGGCCTCGCCCCATCTAAGCCACGTCTGAACTCCGCGGAACTCCGCAAAGGTGAAAATCATTTTTGTGGCCGGGTCCCCGCTTTTGCTTGGCCTTCCTCTTGGCCGCTTGGGTCACGGCGTACGTCGAGCCGTAAGCAATGGAAGCACGGGGCCGCCGCGGCACGATTTCAGCTGGGCAGTCAGATCTTTGCCGTCGGCGGCGTTGTGCAGGCCGCGAGCCATACGGTCGCCGTGCTCGACTTCGGACATGCCATCACAGGCGTCGGCATCGGCTTTCTCTTAACGGCGCTACCTGCCTACACGACCGAGCTCGCCCGCGCCGCCAACGGACGCGTCACCACCGTGGGCATGGGCATCATGAAGCCCATGGTCGCTGAAGTGGTGATCGCCTATGGCGCGGCCAAGTTTGCCCCCGGGGCAAGGGCGAGATTTCTGTTCCAACACCTTACGCGTACAAGGCGTGCGCCCAGCGGTTCCGCACCGTATTGATCGACGAGTTCCGGACGACCCAGGTGCATGCCGAGACGGATCGGATCCTGACGAAGGTGAAACCCCGGGTCCCGACGAAGGTGCCGACCGCTCGCGCGTCCCGGACAAGCGTTCCCCAAACCGCGCCTGCGGCCGTGAACCCGGTCCGCATGCGTGGGTCGAGCGCTCGCTCGACCGCGCCGGCGCAGGTCAACCCGCCCCGCAGTGCTCACGCGGGTGCTTCCGCGGCCGAGCCGACGCCGGCCAACCCGGTCGGCATGACCTGGGTGTACGCCCCGACGCATGTGGTCCTGAAACCCGGCCAACGCCGGCGCCTGGGAACTACGGTTCGTGACTTGCTGTGGTATGAAGCCACCAACGGCCATGAAGCCACTCACACCAAGTTGGTGAACCGCGACCTCCATGCCGCGTTGAACATCCGACGCTGTCTGGCCTTACCCGCCAGACCGATAGCGCTGTGCCGCAACCCGGAACAAACCAGGTGGCGGCCCAAGGTTGGCAAGCTCATCCGCCACTGAACCAAAGTGCGTATTGCCTCTGTGGGGGACCCCTGGGGGGCACCACGGAGGGCATGGTGTGCAGCGTGAGGCGCCAGGATGGGCCTATATCTCGTTAAACAAAACTACGGTGGTTGCGCGGCGTGCCCGCCGCGATCGTGAGAGACGGTCGAGATCGTGAGAGCTGCCCCCCCGCGTCTCACGCCCCCCTTTCTCAACAACAGCACTCAGTCGATCGCCGTCTGTGGTGGTCACCACATGAGTTGTCGACTGCCGCGATTTGGACGTGCGAACAGTCACCCCCATTGTGATCTGAGCACGTGAGTATGCGATTCCAACTGTGTGATGCATGATCGATCCTCTGCGATTATCGACTTTGGGCATCTCCCTGATTTATTGTTAGACCGTACCTTCGCCTTCGCCCAGGACCATTGTGATCTTCGCTCGTCGCTATTTCGCGGCTCCAGCCCATCCAGCCCGTCCATCTCATCCATCTCATCGGGGAGCTTCTTTGACCCTACGACGCGTTCCTCTTGAATCGTAGCCTTCTTTCTGTGTACCCCTGTCATGGCGTCGAAAGCGGGGTCACACAACGACGATGGCATAGTGCTACGCAGCCGTATCGCGCCCCTACTCCGGAAGGGTGACATATGCACCACTGTAGCGGAGGCGTTCTACGATGGCGCGACACCGAAGCGATCGCCATCACCCAGCCGGGTCATACCCGATGTCACGAGCACACCAGTGCGCGTCATTCTTGCCGTCGTGGCGTCATCCAAAGATACAATGGCGGGGAGTGCCGCCACGGGCGAATCAGAAAGCTGTGTGCTCATCGCGAGTTTTTCTGATAGCAAAGACAAGCCGGCACAACTCAGCGATGTGTTGCCGATTTACGCCAGCTTCCGGGTGGCCGTAGCACAAATGCATATTCAGTGCCAGACGGACCCAGAGCTTCCCATACTACCACCGTCGGCCGCCTCGGCTCAGTCTCGATCGAGCTTCAATCTTACAATGGGCGTTGATGACCACGAGATTACCCTCCGTTTCCCGAGTTTAGATCTGGTCCAGCCACTGCTAGCGGAACTCAAGCGACTGGCGTCTATTGCAGAGACAAGGGGATTCTCGCCGTCTGTCTCCCATCGCTGGGTCGAGCACTACATGATGTTGAATGCATCATTGCTCTCTCCTTCCGCGCAGTTCTCAAAGCCCGCACATTGGACATCGGCGATTGTGCCGGAAGAGGTGGCAGAAAAACAGAAGAGCAACCCTTTCATTGGCCCTGATTATGAGGTCAATGTGAGTCAGATCAAGAACGTAAAAATGCAATTTGCAGCTGACGCCATGCGATCGCGCGTCAAAGAATTTGCCAGTTACCATGAGCTTGACATCTTTGTGGCATCGTGGAATGTCAACAATAAGGCCGCTCCGAATCTGGATGCTTGGTTGCATGGCCCTGTAAAAAAGAGGCTACAAGGCGCGACACCCGACGTTTTCATTCTTGGCTTTCAGGAGCTCGATACAAGCAATCAGGCATACTATTCAAGCACAGGAATCCGTGAAGATGAATGGACCAAGGCTGCCGAAGCGTCTATCAACCAGCTTGATGCCCCGTACGTCAAATTTGCCAGTAAACAGCTCGTTGGTATGCTCATCATGGGATTTGTTAAAAAGTCGCTCCAACCCGAGGTTTCCGAAATTTCGGTGGATGCGGTAGGTTGTGGCATTCTTGGCATGATCGGCAACAAGGGCGGCGTTGCCATACGCTTCCGTCTAATAGACAGCTACTTTTGCTTCGTTAACAGCCATTTAGCGGCTGACACAGGCATGGTTGAGCGCCGCAATCAGGACTTTGGCGACGTTTGTCGTCGCATGGCGTTCAGTGGTCTGAAGGAAAGTCAGTACGGTGACTATACCGCGTGGCAGCGTGCTCACCCCTGGGTATGTCACACCCCCGATGTGAGCCGATTTGTCAGATCAGGGACGGGTAGCAAGGCATTTGATCAGGTCACCTTTTCCATGGCTGATTCGCCCCAAGTTGTCAGCAACAAGTGGAGCATCTGGGATTGCGATCATCTCGTCTGGCTCGGCGATCTCAATTATCGTCTGACCGTACCGGATTCTGAGATCCGCCTCGCTCTTTCCGAGGGCCGATATGGTGATCTTCTCAAGAAGGACCAGTTAAACGTCGAAAAGACTGCGCGACACGCATTTGTCAACTTCTGGGAGGCCGATATATCGTTTCCACCCACGTACAAGTACGATGTTGGCACTAACAACTTTGATTCAAGCGAAAAACGTCGCGCTCCTGCATGGTGCGACCGAATCCTCAGCATGACCAATCCGATTCATCGTGCCGCACCGGACATCGATGACCAGCCGGCATCCGGCTGGAACGAGGTACTTTGGTATGACTCCGTGCCTGAAGCAACGGTGAGTGACCATAAGCCCGTGATCGCTCTTCATCGCTTTGCCGTGCGGTCCGTTGATCAAGCCAAGTTGCAGGTTGTCCAAGACGACATCACCCGCATGCTGGATATCTATGAAAACGAGGCGACTCCTGATGTTCATATTGAGGAGACACAGCTCGAATTTGGCGCCGTGCGTTTTCTTGAAAGCTATACCAAGCTTATGATGGTTGAGAACAAAGGCTGCGTAAATGCTCACTTCAAAGTTGTTGCAAAACCAGGTGAAGTGGATATCTGTCCCTCGTGGTGCCACATTTATCCGACTCAGAGCAAGCTTGGCCCTGCCCAGGCCATGACCGTTGCCGTGACCATCCATGTCGGCCGTACGGGCAACTCGGCGGCCAAGCTCAATATTGGCGAGCAGTCACTTGCAGATATTCTCATTTTCCACGTCGAGCATGGCAAAGATGTCTTTGTGTCTATTAGCGGGTCATGGTCCCCGACTGTCTTCGGTTGTCCTTTCGGTTTATTGTGTCAGCTTCCGAAGCCTATGGCCCGATTCTCGCGCGCAGAGCTCCAAAAGACGTATGAAGACTATGTCCGCTCCGTGAGCCATTCAACTGCTTCACAAAATGCGCTTGAGAACACGCATCAAGGCGCAATGGGGGATGGGTTCGCCGCAAGCATTGCCGAGGGTCTTGCTCGTTCGGGCTCGTCGAAGCCCGGTTTCAGTATACCACGTGAGATCTGGCGCTTGGTGGACTTTTTGTACCGTTACGGAATGGACGTTCCGTACATCTTCCAGCGAGGGGGTGTTCCGGAAACCATGGATTATGTCAGACATTGCTTGAACTCTGGTGAAGATTTCGACTTGGCCTGTCTGCTGCTAGATGATGATTCGGGCAACAGGAACAGTGAACCGGATTCTCGCCCGTCCGAGCAAGCGACCGGTGCACACGATGCGAATGCTGCCGATGCCTATCAGCCACCCAAGATTCCCCGGCGACACGGTCGCGCCTCTTCCGTCCATTCTTTTGTGGATGTGCTCTTAACCTTGCTTGCTTCCAGTATGGAACCTGTCGTTCCATACCGCTACTTTGAGCGCATTGTCAATGAAGGCTATCTGAACTTCAGCGCTGCAAAAAGTGTTTTGGTCACTCTGCCACCGGTCCATTACAACATCTTTGTTTATCTGTGCAGTTTCTGCAAAGAAATCCTGTCCATGTACTCAGGCACTCCTCAACTGACCGTGGATACACTTGTCAGCGTTCTTGCACCGATTCTGCTGGCCCAATCACCAAAAACCCGTGGTTGGATCTCATTGACACCCAATCCGGCCCTAGCCTCGCAGCAGCTGCACGGCCGTCGCTCCGAGGGATCCACTCAGGCGCGGTCGGACTTCATCTCCCTCGACCGCCCATCTGACATGGCCACCATTCGATTGGCTTCCTCAATGGCTGCTGCTGCTGCGGTGTTCAATGCTACAGCTGGCATGCCTAAGATTTTGGATGCGTTGGATCGCCGTCGAAAACAATTCTTGATGCACTTCCTTGACCCTGAGCAGGACTATTGAGGCAAGGGCGATGCCGTCCCAACAGCTCGGGCGTATTTTAAAAAGCGTACTGGGCGTGCGCCCGGCGGTTCCGCACCATCCCGGTCGACGAGTTCCGGACGACCAAGGTGCATGCCGAGAGCGACAGAGATCCTGACCAAGGTGAAAACCTGGGGCCGGGACCTGAGGAAGGTGCCGATCTTTCGCGCGTCCAGGGCCGGCGCCCACCCGACCGAGCCGAGGGCGGTCAGCCCGGTCCGCAGGACCGGGGTGTATACCAAGACAAATGTAGTCCTGAAACCCCGTCAACGTCGGCGCACGATGGTTGCAGCCCGAGGTTTGCGTGGCGTGATGCCACCAACGGCATGTTCGTGAACCGCAATCTCAATGCCGCGTTGAACATCCGACCCTGCCTGGCATACCGTTCAGACCGAAGGCGTTGTGCCGCAACCCCAGGCAAGCTCCTCAGCAGCCCGAGGTCGGCAAGCTCATACGTCGATAAACTGAATGTGCTACTGCCTCTGTGGGGGCCACTGGGGGGCACCATGGAGGGGATGTTGTGCGTTAGGATGGGCCTATAGAGGCGTATGTGACACTTAAAAAAATGTGGTTCCTTTTTTTTTTCTTTCCGACTTCCGCGAGGGGGCTTTCCGCCCCGTTAAAATCGACCGTGATGCGGCGCGACTCCTCCGACAGCGGTGGTGGAACCGTGTCACAAGGCCATACGCTATTTTTTCGGGGTAGTTCACGCCGAACCAAGTACATAACCCCCGCCCATTATTCACGACGCGAGGAGCTGTGAGACGGGTATCGATCGTCCAAACTCGTTCTTGCCGCTCTTCTCACTGCTTCTAGGGCATCTGCTAGTATCAGATACCGCGGTATCGACCACCTGTTCCCCTCCTCTCCCTGTTTGGCGCCGCGACCATGGTGAAGATTGAGTTTGCTTTCTTTCCGTGGCACTGGCTGCGCGTGTCGCCACCGTTCCTGCGTCGTTCGCTCCCCGATGATTTTCACAACCCGTGGCGCCGGCTCGACGAATGGCGCTTTCACCCGTTCTTTGACCTCCGTAACCGGATGCGTGCCGCCCTGCCCGGGTTCGGCATCGCCGTCGGCGCGTTCACCGTGTACAAGGGCTACGAGCTGGCCGATGCTCGCTGGGGCAACACGGCCAGAGAGAACGCTGAGTGGGCGGCCTGGTTAGAGGAGCGCAACAAGCGTCTGCACCAGGATGCTCACCACTAGCCAGCTATTTGGCCGCGACCATGGAATCTGCGCTCGGGACAGCGACAGCGACAGCATCAGCGACAGCATCAGCGACAGCGACAGCGACAGCGTCAGCGACAGCGTCAGCGACAGCTCAATTGCTGGCTGAGCAGGGTTTCTCTGAGCGACGACCTTCGTGGATTTCTTTCGTGGCCACTGTCTACGTATCGGCCCGCCGGCGTCTGAGCTTGGCTTTCTGAGCTTGGCTGAGCTTTCAGTTACCAGCGGTCGTCTCATCTGAATCCGTTGAAGCACCTCGGATCGCATCGTTCTTGAAGCCGCGTGGACATCCACTTTTCTACGCGCTTGATGACGACGAGCACCTGTATTATAAATTGATTTTTTGTTTGTTTAACCCATGCGCAGAGAAAGTAGGGAATAAATAAAGTGCCGCGATGGGAAGCCCTGATCGTTGCCGAACACGACCACATGACACAAGAACGGGTCTCAACCCGAATGGTGTTGGAGTTCAGAAAGCCGAGCCACTCCCAAAAAAGACGGGTATGCACAGCACACTTATTCGGCAGGAATGAGCTCATCCACGGCCCAATCCTCATAAGAGCCGTCTGGCAGGAAACGACGAACCAGCAACGGAATTTTGCGCTCACGAAGTTCCTTCATGGCAATCTCCAAGGGATCCCATTCGCCGTTGAGTTCGACCATGATCGGCGCATTCATGCTGATTTGGAGGGCGCGCGTCCCCAGAATGCGCGCTTTCTCGTACTTGGTCATATACGGCGTCGTCATACGCTTGCCCTTGTCGATGGCTTTAGGCTCTTTCGACTGCAGGACGGCGATGCCATCCTCGGGTGCGACGGGCTAAGGCATGCGAAGGAATACCAGCCAGATGAAACACAAAGAAAGGATGAGTAGACCATATCATTCAATCGTCATCAGAATGGTTTGCTCCACCACCAGAATGTCGATGTGCGGCACGTGTTGCATCAGCCGCCGCCAAATAACTTCAGACCATAGCTAGGGCTACGCTTCACATGCTCACTATCGCTGTGCTGCACCGTGTTTAGGAGCGAGAGCAGGTCGAGCTGGTATTGAGTCAAGCGGGACCTTGCCCGGCAAGCCGACTTACAGCTTCTTCGTAGTCATCGAGGTCGGCCTCAAAGGCAGGCTGGGCGGTTTCGTTCCCCCAGTATTCCTGGACTTCTTCGTCGTCAGACATGGTGACAGGCGGAGGACGAGTGACGGTGAAAAAAAAAACGATGGGGCTGGCTTGAGGAAGCGGCAGTCCGGCGATGGTATGCCAGTACGGGGCAGGAAGCAGTTCGTAAGTCAAGCAGCGTTGTGGAACCGATATACTAGATGGAGAGATACGATGCAACCGTGGCGGTACTTTGTTGCTGGTGGCCTTGTTTGTGTTCCTGCAAATCGCTATGCGTTGGCGGTGACGACCGCCTTTCTACAGCGCTATCCAATTCCCCGACTTTGACGAAAGGGAGCAAGCGTGGCTTGTCGCGGCTTAGACGTCGACTGGCCGACAGCGCCAACGAGACTGCCACTGTGACTGAAAACTGCCGACACGCCAAGCGCAGCAGCGACGGCACTCCAGCACCCGGGGACCTCCGCTCAACTCCGTTTGGACAGGTTTCGTCCTTTTTCGAGGTCATCCGTCAATAATCATCGCCCAAGTTGGATGCTGGCATCATTATCCGCGGCCATCATTCTGCCCTCTTGCTCGACATGGTAATCCGGTTGGCTGCTAGGGCTCTTTTTCGGTCTCCCTTTCTGGCCACTCGACCCCTCTGGCTGCCACGGCCGCTACACCTTACCCCTCCTCTCCGCCTTTCCTTGACCCCGGCGACTCCGGCGACCCCGCCAGCCAACCTGCTCTCCACGATGACGAGCTTGGAAAAGAAATCTTCATCCGCCAAGGCGTTCAAGCGCGAGACTCAAGCTATGGGAGCTCCCGAGTTGTCGCCCGCCTTGGCGTTGTCTCCGACGGATGCCTCGGCGGGATCGCGCCAAACCAAGTCCAAGGCCAAACGATCCAAAAAGGCCAAGAAAGCGCGCGCGCAGATGCAGCTTGATGGCAGTGATGAGGCTGAAATGGCCTTTGAGGATTCGATTGGGCATTTGTCGGCTTCCACGACGGGCGCCCGCCTCGACATTGCGTCTAGTGAGCCGTCAGATGTGCGTGTTGAAAAGCACGTTGCCAGGGCCACGCGCAAAAACAATTCGCAGAGCCCATCTAAATCGTCTGCCAAGGTCGCAGGTCCTGACGCCGTTGCCGGTGACCACTCAGCTCAGGACGGCTCGACCGCGCCTGCCAGTGGCGCGCCCTCAGCTCTTATGACGATGAGCGAGCCTATTGTGGTCGGCGAGACAGGCGACACGGATGCCACGGATTTGTCGCGAGACGACATTGTGAAGCACAATTTCGAAGCTGTATTCCCGATGGTCAAAGCGGCGATTGAGGACAGCGACTTCATTGCCATTGATGGCGAGTTCACGGGTCTTCCCTGGGGTCATCTCCGCAACTGGTATTTCGATACGCCAGATGAGCGTTACAAGAAGTCGGCCGACGCGGTGCGTCAACTGATGGTGACGCAGTACGGCATCTGTACCTTCAAGTTCGATGCGAAAAACAACACGTACCATGCTCAGCCTTTCAATTTCTTTGTCTTCCCTCGCAGTCCCCTCCCTCAGCCGGGCGCTGACCCGAATGCCACGCCGAGCTTCCGCGGAACCAAGATGTTCCAGTCTAACTGTTCCAGTCTTGAATTTCTGGCAAGTAACCACTTCGACTTCAACAAGTGGATCCACGATGGCATCACCTTCATGAATCATGACGAGTCCGAGTCGAGGGAGCACGCCGTGCCCAAGACGCCGGAGAAGATTGCCCAGGAGCGTCTTGCCAATTTCCTGACGCGCAAGGAGCCCTCAACGGAGGTGCTGGAATTAATTGGCCAAGTGAAAGAATTTCTGGCGGGATCAGAGCCGTCGATGACCGTGTCTGCTCAAAGCAACGATGATGCTTATTATCTATCGCTCGCAATTGACGCTCAGTTCGACGGCGCGCTTCAGCGCCGAGCTGCTCCGGAGACTTTGGGGACAGCGTACAAATCGTATGTGCTGACGCGGTCGACGCTTGAGCAGCGCGAAGCTCTGGTCGATATTACGCCGGCTTTGAAGCGCCTACATGCCATGGTCGGCTTCCGTCACGTCATTGATGCGATTTCTGAGTCAAAAAAACCCATCGTGGGACACAACTGCTTCTTGGATATCCTCTACACATATCAGAACTTTCACCGTCGTCTCCCGGACTCGTTCTTCAAGTTCGCCAACGATCTCTCCATGTTCCTGCCCAAGATTTACGACACCAAGCTCCTCGCGACACAGCAGCGTCGGCGCGAAAAGGCGCTCCTGACGGATGCGGAGATTCGGAATTTTGAAAGCATGGCGGACGCCGTCTATGCCATCAACGCCTCAGACGTTCCTGCCGCCGCTTCGGACTCTGTCCTAGCTGCTGCTTCGGGTACCTTGTCTAACACGACGCCAGGCGCCGTTCGGTCTCAGGATGCCAAGGGCGACGCAGCGCCCCCAAGCATGTATGCTGTGACATGGCTCGGCGGTCTGTACAAGGAATTCTCTGCCTATGCCGCAAACACGGACTCTGCACCTCGCGTCTCGATTAAGCAGCCTGGAAAGAATTATCTTGGTCCCGACGGGCTTGCTCAAGCTCACGAAGCGGCTTATGATGCTTTGATGACGGGAAGCATCTTTGTTTGGATGCTTCACCATATGTCCCACACGACAGAGTTCAACGCCGACGCTGCTGTGCCTTCGGCCCAGCCTAAGCGCAAAGCGGACGAAATGACAGAGGACACCGTGCCCACGGCACCCATCTTCAGTGACAGCCGCTCTGTCTCTTTCCTGGAGAAGGCTCTCAACCGCACGTACTGCATGCAGTCTGATATGCCTGAATGGCCTCTGACTTCCTCGCCCGATGACTGGATGACCCCGAACCGATCCCAGCTTGTCGCTTTCTCTAACGTCGCGTCTGACTGGGAATACGATCACATCAAAGCCTTGGTCCGCCACGGCCTGGGGGTCGGTCACGACAAGCCGCTTTCGATCAATATTCGCTCGACGGGATCGAGTACTTACATCGTCGAACTCCCCAATGGCCGTTCTGCTGACGTCTTGCTCGAGCTGCTGACGGGGTACGAAGTGCCGTCCTCGCTCCATCACTATCGTGAGACGGGCAACAAATCAGGTGCTGATGTCAGCACGCCCTTGGTCATGTCTGAGCAGTCGCAATTTAAGATCGAATCTTGGACGGCTTGGGCGGCTGCCAACGGTCTGAGTCTAGTGCCCAAACAAGGGCCGCCAGCAGGCCGATGGAACGACGATTATCGCCGCAAGCGGGCTCGCGTCTCGACCGAAAATGAGCAAGCCCCCAAAAGCTGTCTCCTAATGTAAATCTTTATGGTGGAGTCGTTGCTTGATCTCCTATATCCATTGCGGCCCACCACAGTGTTGCCTCAATCCCCTAAGCCGCATGCCGGTGTGGCATTCACCGCCTTGCTCCCTGTAGCATTGTCTGACGATCCAGCAGAGCTCAACAAGCATGATAATAAGTTATATATACACTAGCGGGTGCGCTTCCGCTTTGAATGTCCCTTCGTCCCAGATTCCGGTTGCAATTCACTTGTTGCCTTGCGTGCAGCCGCGCGTGATTCCTTTTTGGCCTTCGCTGAATACGGCGCCGTGTCCTGCCGGCTGGAGTTGTCTTTCGAAGATAGGGCCTCGGCATCCCTGATCTTCTCAAAGTACGCTTTCACGCGAGCCAGCTCGGAGCGCACAGCGTGTCCAGCAGGATCGCTTCCTTGAGTGCGTAAGAAGATGAAGACCAAGGAATGGATGGTGTACGCGGCTGTCACCAGGAGCTTGGCTTGCGCCAGCGGCGAGTCGGCGCTCTCCAAGGCCGCCTCTAACCCTGTGGCATCGTCTTTGTCATCCTTGGCGAGGGAGCCCGATTTTTGTACCAAACCGCCCAATTTGTGCTGAAGCTGGCTTGTGAGGTCTTGCAAATGAGCCAGAGCTTGCATCGGCGAGACGATGCTGTGGGAGGCATCGGCTGTCGGCGCCTGGGCGGACGCACCCGACACCAGAGAAGAGCTCATGTTCGGAGCAAATGAGTTGCGATGGGCGGTTGGTTGACTGCTTGAAACAAAAAAGAAGAGGTATCGGGAGGTAGTATAGAGCAGTCAGTGTGTCGACAAGAATGGTGCGGCCCGTCTCGTTCGCTGTTCATTGTGTGGTGTTATTATCATCGGCAGCGGAGTTAACCCCGTCAGTTCAGTGGCCAGCTTTACATATCGATCAGGGGCGCGATGAGGGTCCCTCCCCCGCGCAGCATCCCCTACTGGCACCGCCGCAGCGGCCTTCCTTTCGATGCGGTTATCACTGCAAAAGGGAAGTGCAACATCAATGGCTTATTCCATGAGGGCTGGCCAGTGAAGGGATATCCGTTTCTGAAGTGGGGATGCGAAGAAGAGTGGAAGTCTAACTCTCATTATTCTATAGCTCATCGGTCTCCTCATCGCAACTTCCATTGCCCCCGTTTGGGCCGAGCAACTCAGCAGCGACGATATTGCAGGATTGAGATTCTGTTCTCTCTTCCACAGGACCATGACGAGCGATCCTGCATGCACACGCGATCGCGGTCCGCTGATGGTGGTGACATGGCGATATGCGCGATAAACGCCCGCCGAGCAAGCCTTGGCCACATACTGAGTGGCAGAGATGGGAGGCCATTGCATACAAGGCGAAGGGGGTTACGGACGACCGGCTTCGTCGGGTTCCTGAGTACCAAGACGAACGTCGGTTTTCATATCCCTCCATGCGTGTGTGATGTAGCGGAAGTCCATGTCGGCGCGTCAGTCCAACGCCATGGCGGACGAAGGAAGTGATACGTTGGGATGATTTTTGCTTTTGAATTTTGCCGGTTGGTGGGTCCCCGAACCGGGCTCAGGTCAGGCCGGGGGCGCACGGGCGAATGAGTCGGGGTCGGGGTCGGGGTTTCGGCTCTTGCGGGACTTCGTCGCGGGAAGGCTCGGCCCCGCTGGCTGACCACAGATACCGATCGATGGACGCACATATACACGCACGCAGCCCCGCGGCCCAGTCCAGACGACGATGAAAGGTGGGCTACGATTTCAGACATGTGCTATACTGGTCAGGTTTTCCTGCTTGCCGGTTAGTGCCGTCAAGGCGGTCACGCGAGCTTCTCATCGCTTGTTCGCTCACACTCGATGAGCTCACCTGAGGCCGACCCCATCGTTTCCTGGTCCATCACGGCGTAGTCTATTGCCTTCGGATAACGCGGTATCGTTCCCTTTTACCCTCACTCCTGACCCCGTCGTAGCCATGGGCGTCCGAGTCAAGGCTGCGCCTGAGGTCTGGTCGCTGGAGACCACGGACCCGGCCACGGCACCGCCCCATGCCGTGCCCAAGATTCTTTTTGGGAAATCTGGGAGCCCGGCCGGCAAAGTGGCCTGGGCTCGTGCCTGGTGGAACGCCGGTCTGCAGGAAAATGTCAGCTGCGCTCCGTCTCAAACTCCCAACTCAGCAAGCGCCGCCGAGGGCCCCTTGTCGATCCTGGAGCGTCAGACATTTTTACTTGAGTGGATAATCAAGACGGCCGCCCGCCCTTGCTACGGGAAGCGACGCCTTCCCTTCGATGTGAGCGAAACCGAGGAAGCTTGCCCCGCTGTCTTCGCACCATGTATGTGGACATTTATGCTATCCATCTTGTCCGAATGCCCTCCGGCACCGGAAGCGCGTGAATATCCGGTCGTGTTGCTAACGACCCTCCTGGACGAGCAGTATGTCTCGCCGCAAACCCGCGAATGTCTCTATCTGGTCTGCGGAACGCTCGTACACCTCGCCAAGCACAATGCCTTTAACCTTATTGTTTCCATCGATCAAATGGCGCTGATCCAAAGCCGACTTGCCTGCATTTTGCGAGGGATCGACACTGTGGCTTCACCGGATGCCATGACTACGTTGGATACCACTCTGGCATGGCTGTTCGAGTTGATTTACTCTGCTGTTGAGCAACAGCTAGGTCTTCAGAGTAAAAAGATGCTGACGCAAGTTTGCGCGGATATCCTTCCGACTATGATTCCGCTGCTGACGTCTCACGGCACGCCAGACATGCTGAAGACCCGCATCCGGCAGTTCCGGCGTCTTTGCAATCTAGCGATTTTGAACTCCTCATGGATTTACCTGATAAGCGAGGCAGCGGAGGCTTTATCGACTACGCTGACGAGTAGCAGTGGCACCGTCGGGTTCGATGCCGCCTTGCTTGAGACCCTAGGTGACAACGAGTCGGCGAAGAGTCGTCATGCAAGCACGGCACCCCTTTTTGCCCTTTTAGCAACCATGTGTACCTACTCGGCTGGCCAAACTGCCTTAGTCCATTTTGTGGAAATGTACCTTGAGAATGCTGCTGCGCGACAGCTCGCCGATTCTCAGGCCTGGAAGCCTCGCCGCGATGCCATCTCCGTTCAGCAAACCTATCACATGGTGCGATTGATGCTAGTCAATCTCCATCACTACCTGCATGCCCATCCTGATTCGGCCTCCTGGAGTGCCAGCTTACGACTGATCCTGGCCATCCAGCGTTTCCGTCTTTACATTGGAACTCAGGACGATTTTGGCATTATTCAGCAGCAGGATATGCGGGGCTGGCTTACCACGGGCGCTGCATCAGCTGCTAGCAACACGGCTTATCGATTGAAGCTGTCCTCGCTCATTTTCGACATCGACACCCGCCTTGTGTCTGACGTTGAGATGCGAGACCTGTGGCTCTCTGTTTTCACGGTGGATGGTCGCAACATCTCGGCGACGGCTGCCGCTGATCACTTTGTCGCCACGGCCGTCGCTGCTTATATTCGTTCCCGTCAGCTGCCCTGGGTCGTTGCATGCTGTCTTCGGGCCCTCATGGACAGTCGCCAGTCAGACGAGAGTCACGTTTACGCGCGGATCTCCCACATCTCTGAGTGTGTTGGGAATGCGACCGCGCCGTTGGTTCTTGAGCAAGTCTTGCCTGTCATGGATGCCATGAGCACTGAAATAGATGTCTGTAACCGTTCCAGCAAACGTTGCAAGTCCAGTTCTGACAGCAGCGCCAAGTCCATTGCCCCCGCTGCCTACATGCTAGTGTGGAAGATCAATCTCGCCATATTGTCACACATCTCCCCGGACGTCCTCCGTGAACGTGTGGTCATTGTCGCGTCGTGGACAACCTTGCTGACGGACCTGTGGTCTCCTTTGGCCTCCGCTTCCGACAACACTGTTCGCAACGAAGCCCTCTGGTTCATCTCTCAGGTTCGTCTTTACTTTCCGATTGAAGTGATGGCCGCCATTATGCCGCGAGGCGTAGAAGCCCTGCTCTCTGAGTTTGTAGAGCAACGATCATTGGTCCCTGACAATTTGCTGTATCCTCACAAGGAAGATTACCATACAGCGTTGATCGCGCTGTATGCCTCTTTGTCACTTCTGGAGCGCATGAACGGCTACAGTACACCCGCCATGACGTATCTGTCCAATTTCGCCACTCAGATGGCCGCCTGCGACTCTCTGAATCTGAAAGCTGAGTGGCACGTTTCACAGTCCCCTGCTTCGTTGGCTGAGCTAATCATTGCGGCCTGGTATGTATTTGCCGATCATTTTGATGTTGTGGCAACCACGCTTCCTGCCGATGTCCACGGCTCGCTGTACAGTCATCTGATCAATGTGTTCGTTCAGGTGCACAAAGCCCCTATCATGCCCCGTGGGTATGTGAGCATGGCTAGCATCGCGCAAGATCTGTTGAGTAACCGCCGGGTCTATGACAGCAAGCCGCTTTCGAATGTAATTGCTCGATGCATCCGCACGGAAGTCCTGCGATGCATGGCCAGCCATCCGGCTCTGTCCGAGCCGTTGAGCCACTTTGTGAGCAGTTCCGATACTCCGGACTTTTCTTGGGACTCGAGCACGTTCGAAAAAATCGTATCGGGGATCGCTGCCACGAAATCACAGAAACGCCCGTCTGCTACATTGCGCCGGCAGGCTACCACAACGCTCGGATTGGTGAGGATGGTGCCATTTGGCTGGCTATCCTCTTCGGTGGCTGATGTACTACTTCAGTCGGTTTTGATGGTTGAGTATGCAACACGGTCTTCTGGTAAGACACAGAAGGCTTCATGGCAGTCATGCATGCAGCAAGCGCTTGATTGCCTGATCCCGCAAGCCTCGCCGAACTGCCGCACCGTTGTCATGACTTCCCCGACGTGGTGGGGCACCCATTCCCTCGGTTGGTCGGTGCTGCAACGTGACGTCTTTGCAGCCATCATGTTGACTCCTCATACATCGAGTCTTGATGCACAACTGACATCCAACGACGATGCCGCTCATGCTGCATGGACCTACTGTACACCAGTGGTGTCTGGGCTTGCTTGTTTGCAACATTCTGCAGAGTATCAAGCCGAGCTCGCTTTGGATGCGATGAAGCATCATGACTGGCGCCGACTGGGCATGGCTTTAGAAGCACAGGAGCTGTGGCTGAAGGAAAGTGGCCGTGGCGCAACGTTTTCACAAGACTTGTGTGATCAAGTGGCTTCTTCACTCATCGACCGGATCATGGATTTTAACCACTACGAAGGTGATTTAGATGCTGCTTACTTTGCATCGCGCATTGTGATCTACCTCCCTGATGTTATGAAAAACACGCTGGTCCAGTGCACTGTTCTTCGTGCAGCGGAGTGCGTGAAGCGGCGTTATTCGGATGCCGCCTTCGCATGGGCTTCATCCTTACTCGTCATGCTGCCGCAATTAACTGTCAACCTGGCGATTGCCGAATGCATGCTTAGTGGGCTGCAGAACGTCTTTTCGACCGCTGATACCCACACCTCTAGCGGTATGTTTGCTCAGATCGATGCGATCATCCACGACTGGCCATTTGAACTCTGTCACCATATGATTTCCCTCTGCACCAAGGGCTTGGAGAGTGCGGCATCCAGCGCCGACAGTTTCTCTCGCAAGTTTTTCATTCAGCTTTTGAGGCCGCTCTTGAGTTGTTACACTCGCCACTTTTCGCCTGGAACGCGTTACGAAGTCTCATCTTCCATTGTGACAACATTGGCGACCAATTTGGCGATCAGTGGCTCACTTCCTGGGAACTTCGACGATTCTGTTGCTATCCTTGGTGTCATCTCTCAGATTCTTGAGATGAAACTGTCTTTTTCGTTGGAACAGCTTTCTCATACAGCCAGTGTCGTGTCGCTGTTCCTCGTTAAGATGGCGCGTGACAATGGGTTAGATGACGCTGCGATTGACACTCTTTTCGAGCATGGAGCGTCGATTTGTTCAAGTTTGATCCGTCTCTATATTCATCACTTGGATCTCGGACTTGTTGTCGGCATCGCATCGATTCTGAAAAGCGTGCTTGTACTGATCAAACGCAGTGCTGCCCCCCGAGCGATTTCCAGCGACCCGTCTGCCACTCTGCCGTTGAGTAGAGGTATGGAGTCTGATACGTCATTGATTTCTCGCGTCACGCCTCAAATGGATCGTCTGGCCCTTCTCTTCCAGCAACTTGCCAATGTACGACACCTTTCGTTCAAGCATGATTTCCGTGTCTTTGAAAAACAGCACCGTCACCGCCTGGCACTAGCTGCGCCGGCTCTGCTTGGCATGCTGCTGGAGTTCGAGGGTGCTCTTCGCTCACGCTTCTTGGTCGCAGGTTCTGCGATTCATACTGATTTCTCGAACTCGCTTGGTCAGGGCTCCGCCGCGGCGAAGTCTCTGGATCTGGTGCGCCGTCTCAACCCGCAGTTCACGCCTTTCCGACCTGAACTTCAAGGGTCTTTGAAAATCGCGGTGTTCGCATTGCTCAGTCTGATGGATCAACGCATGCTGGATCATTTGATGGCGGCTTCCGAAATTTTCGGACTCGAGGCCACCGATCGTATCCGTGGTTTGTTCCGTACGTGGGTCTTAGAGTATCAGCAGGTTCGTCGCTGAATGGGTGTCGCACCGCACCCTGACATTCTTAGATGTAGTCTTGAACTCGTTACTCCACTGCCAACCGATCAAGATGAATAAGACTCTTGCAGCTTGTCGGATGCAAACGGCTGATGCGTCGCTGACGTTTGCCGCTCAAAGTACGAACAACAAAACCTAAAACCCTTGTAAAGAGGGGATTCAATCACCCTTGTTTGGCTCTACATTGATATAAGGAGATTGCAATGATGTTGCAACTTGTATCCTCCTGACAACTAAACTTTGCAAATGGTTTGCTCCGGCTTGTTGAATCATATCTCGCCCCACCGAATGGTTACTTCATATCCGTTCGTAATAGTTTATGCAGTGAGCCCATGCCATGCCATGCCATGATCATGAGATGTCAGCTTCTGGCAATTACACGCGGACACTATAGTGTGTTCTAGGGATATTATAACAGTGCTGTCTATGTTTAGCCGAGTCAAAGCTTCATCAACCTGAGGATGGTAAAGAATTCGCATCAATCACTTTGAAGGAACTTAACATAGGCTTGGCTGAGGCGCTCAAGCTTCTGGTTCGCAATTTGAGCCTCTGACACAGCATGCTTTTCGCGATCAGACACCACACTGCACTGCCTCTCCAGCTCTTGGCACTGCTCCGTCAAAGATACCAGCTGCTGTTGAAACAGTTCAACATGATGCAGGGATGCATCCAAATCCGCAGATGTTTGATCGCGGTCATGCAATGCCGCAGCCAGCTCCTTATGCGTCTCGTCAAGCTGGGCGCGTAAATTATTGGTCACAAGCTCAAGATGCTTCCAGTGTGCCAAAAAATCACAGGGATGCTCAGCGCCTTCCTCTTGAAAAGGCAAATCAGATGTTCCTCGAATACGGTCATACTGCTCCTTGTAGTGCTGAAGAACGGACTGCAACGTTGCACGATCTGCGTCTAAAATGCCACGAGCAGAAAGAGCGTCATCTAATTGGCTTCTCCACGATTCTTCGGACTCGGCCATGTGTCTACGTGCTTCAGCCAAAGCCGTGGCCAGAACTTGACGTTCCTCTCTAATCTTGTCGGTGGCATGGATTTGCTGAGTGATCACAGCCTGCAACTCAGCAATTTGGGCAGCGGTGGCGCTTTCACGCTGCAAAAGCTCGACAAATTCTGGCATTGTGGCCAAATCGATCTTGGCCGCATTAATATCTAGCGAATGGTCATGTTGTTGACGGTTGAGTTCAGGCACGTGTGGACTGATCTGCTGTTTGAGACCGCGAATTTGCTCACGAAGTTCGGCAATCAAGACCTCTGCCTTCGACACATGCAACTTCTCTTTTTCATAACGCTCTTGTAAATCGAGTACTTTTGGACCGAGAGAGCTTCCAGTTGATTTCGAATCCTTGATATACTCTGACCGATCGTCGTGTTGATTCTTGTGAGTGACGGCCGGACGCTTTTCCAGATCTACGATCTGATCCTGTAACGTTTGAATTTCCTCCTTGAAAGTCAGCCGATCGTGCTCTCGTTGCCTCTCGAGCAGTTCGCGAAGTTTGACTTCTTCCTGGTGTGAATGCTCAGCAATATCTAGTTTTTGCTGCAGTTCGTCCTGAGATTTAGCGCGCAGCTGTTCAGTTTGTTCAGCCTGGCGAAGACTGGCTTCCAATGACTGTATATAATCTTCCTGCTGAACTAACCGTGCCTCCAAGGCCTGGGTGGTCATCGCGGCGTCGGCACGGAGAGCATCAAGCGCAGTTTGCTGTTCTCTCCTCGCCATCTGCCCTTCATGTGAAGCATTTCGCTGTGACTCACTTAATCGGCAAACGACATTGACTGTTTCAACCAGGAAGTGGCCCTGATGGTTCAAGTGACGAAGCACCTTCTCGGCTAAAGCCAAGCTTCGTTTCGTAACGTACCACTGTGTCTTCCCATTTAAGTCCTCGACAGGCTGAGGGGAGTGGGAAGCCACCTCTGAATCCACGTGGGACGCGTAATCCAATGCCATGTGCGACATACCGGACGCGTAATTTTCGATGGCTTTGACCATGTCGGTCGAATTTTTCGACATAAAACGCAGAATCGTGTCTCCCAGCAAAGGATCAGAGAACACTTCGTCGTAAACTACTGACTTTACTTTGGAGATTTGACGACGGAGCAAGCTGTTTTCTTCTTGAGCTGCAATTTGTAGGGTGTGCCATATCACTGGGGACAATGACCGATGAGCAAGAGTCATTCGACCGTGTCGAGATGCGTTCCTGCGGTCTGTCTTTAGCTGACCATCCACCGCCGGAACAAGAGGCTTGACCGAAGCGGAAAAGGCTGGAGCTGCATGGGCTGAAGAGACAACCCTGATTGCTGATTCACTGTTGATGGATGTCTTTTCAGCGGCCGCGGCAGCCGCTTGTTCTTTCGCTTCTAAACGTACTTTTTCCATGAGTTCCCTCATTAGCGTGCGGTCATTTTCCGATTTGCTACTCCACTCCTGCTTTTGGCGAATGAGTTCAAACGGGCGTCGATCATCTTGCAGTTTGAGATCGTGTAACTGTGTGCTCAAATTTTTGACCTGTTCGCTGAGATCAGCATTTCGCAAATAGGACTGGTTCCGCTGCGTATGGGTAAGATCATCTTGAAGACGTCTATTTTCTCGCTCGAGCTCACTTATTGCTGTTTCATATACGGATTTGGGCACAAACTCAGAAAGGCCTGAGCGCGTTTCTTTTCTTGCACCGGCGTTGAGTAACTGGGAGTGAAAGTGCGTGTCTTCCTCGTTGCGATGACGACCACTATTCTGGTGCAAACTGTTATTGATGATACTGTGTGGCGGTGACAGAGATCGATCTAACCCCGCAGAAAGCCGAGTCACCTCGGCTTGGGAAGGGGGCTCTTCGCGAGCATCATTGACATCGCGTTGCCCGGCTGATGGACGTTCTGTTTGCTTAGTTATTTCTGCAAACGACTTTTGTGACGGCAGCGGAGCGCAATTATCGAGTGCGCGAGTTACTTCATCGCCTTTCCCGAAGATGGCGTTGACATTCGAACCAGGGCGAAACTCACTGACTGCAGGCGCTGCTGGCTTCACATGCTCCCAGTCTTCTGAATACTCTTTACTCGTCGAGTTTTCATCAGCATGATCGTTATCAGCATGATCTGCATGATCATCGCGAGTTGGCATCATTTGGTTTCGCTGCGATGATTCCGATTCGGCGCTCTCAATCAGCTGTCCTTCATCGAGGTGGGGCGGTGTCTCAGGCTTGAGCGACGAAGCGTCGATCAGTTTTTGGGGTTTCTTTGCGCGATCCGCCCATGGGTGACTAGTTTGCGAGGTGAAGTCTTCCATTTCACGCACAGGTTGGGATAAACCGGCTTCGGAGGGGGAGAGTGACACGACTTTACGTGTGTCGACCGATGCGCTATTGTTCTGTGGTGCAAACAGCGTTTGCTCTAGAGCCCCAAGGTTATGCGTTATTGGAGATGGAGAGGTCGTTGCATGATACGTCGGGCGCTGACTGGTTTGTTGCTGATCATCACCGTTTTCGCGGTGACGCTCACGATGAAGCTGAAGACCGGAGCGACTTAGGCTCGGCGTCGTCACAGCGGATGCTAGCTTTTGTAGGGAACGACCCATGGTGGGCGTATTAGCGGCGCTATCCATTTTCTGATGCGAAGCACGATGATACACGTGTGAAGGTGGTATGCTTGCAATAATGGGATCTATAGGATGATTGTCTTTGGGTAAGCGTGGTAGGTCATGCTCCGAGAACACCTTGTCCTTGCGCTTGCCCAAGGGTTCAAAATGATGACTCTGGGAAGAAGGCACGCTGGCGCGCGCTCTGGCCGTGTTTTTCATGGTGAACAGGGAGACAACTAGCGAACGAGGTTTAACCGTGAAGTCGTAAGTGTGTAGCGGTGATGATGAAGATCGGCTTGAGATCATAAAACTGACTCAAAGCTAGGTGCTGCTGCCCATGAAGCTCACGACAGTGCGATCGCCAGTATAGTGCCTTTACTGTCTGACCAGATCTGCCATTGCTCAGGCGTGATCCGACGATAGCAGCGATGCAACAATTATTGTCGCGTGAGCTTGGAATGCCGCCCGACACAGGTCCAGCGGATTTAAACCCCGCTTTGCTGGCGGGACGCTGTATGTGGCTTAGATCAACAACGCGACCCCCAGCAACAGATCGCCCCGATAGCCCTGATCGAAGGTTTGTCTTGCTCCCTTGGCCCTAGCGGCCAAGCGTACAACAGCGGCGATCCCACCTGACGACAAAGTGAATGGGTTTTGACCGAGACCCGCGATGCCTATCATTCTCTTTCCGTAGTATTGCTCGTGGCGAGTGGATCAAGTAGTATGTAATATATAACCTTCGCATTTGCCCTTCACTTTTCATCCAAACCTTGCGCCGCGTATGTGCAATTTTGTACTCTTTCCCGCGTCGACAGAGTTGCTCTGTACCAGCCTTGACCTCGGTACTCATCGATTCTTTGGCCCTCAAAGGCCAGGAAGCCGCAGTGTGCGACCAGCCAGACGCGACTGTTTCTAGATCTCAGACCCAAACCATCTTTCGCCATGCTCGTGTATTTGACGAAAAAGGTATCATACTCCATTACCGCCAAAAAACCGCGCCACAGTGGTTGTTTGATTACTAATTACACTTACTACTGATAGTGAGCTTACTGAGCCTTGTGTATGTTTATCGTTATCTTTGGTGCTGCAATCCGGTCCATTTCCTCTGAGCAGATTAGTCTTCCCAACAATGGGAATGTCCGCAGTCTAACTTGGGGCGGCAATGATAGTTGGCTTGTCTGTGGTTGCCAGGAGAGCTTGCTAAAAGTTCTTCGACTAGAGCAGGTTAATGGAATTGGCGAGGGACAGTCTTCGCCGTTGCAAGTTGTTAGCAATGAATCTCTCGAGGGCCACTCAGGTCACATTACAGCTGCTGTATGGAGCAACGTCAACAACCGGTTGACTACAGCGGACACAGAAGGCCTCGTTACCATTTGGCAGCGTGTCGCTTCTGAGTGGCACCGCGAAATGGTTCATGGCCGAAAGAGTGCGTTTGCAGTTTCACTTTGTTGGAGCCCTGACGGCAGGAGACTTATCATTGCTTATTCCGATGGTAAGGCAGTCCGGCGGATCTTGATGTCGCCCTAAGGTGAGGCTTATGTTGCTTTTTTTTGTGGACTCATTGATGTCTGTGCTGTTCTTTTCTTTATTGGTTTTCATTAACAATTTAGGTCAACTTCTGGTTGGAACTCATACCGGTGAAAAGGTGTGGTCAAAGCAATTGAAATTTAATATTGTCAGTGCCACCTGGTGTTCCGACCGCAAAGAAATTCTCCTCGGGTGCAGTGACGGAAGGCTGCTGGTTCATGATAACCTCGGCAATTTCATGGTAAGCGATCATCCACCTACCCTCGTACTGAAGTGTGATGCAGTGCAGAAGTCAACTGGATAAGTCACTCATCGCCCTGCATCTGCGATAACAGTATGAGGTTCCCAACGCAGCTGCTACCGCAACTTGCCATCAAATTAATGACATTATCTGGCAAGCATCACGAACTGATGAGATCGCGGTAGCCATTGCCATGGACAATGGACATGTTCAGCTTATGAGCCGGCTTGACCAAAAGGCGTCTGTCGTGATTAAAACCGAACTTCAAGGAATCCGCGCCGCGTGGTTTCCGGGCGGTACGTGCTTTGTTATTGCCGGAACCATGCACGCCAAGGAAGGCAAAAAGGCTGGAGTGGCTCAGTTCTACACAAACCAGGGACAGTACATTCGGTCCATGCGTCTTCCCACCACAGAGATCACCCACGTGACGTTTGATCCGACAGGCCAGCGCATCGTTTTCGCAGCAGGGGGCACGCTGTATTTCGCCTTAATCCGTTCCAGCATTCCTCATGGCTACATTGACAACGAGCGCACCATTTTTTGGAAGCAGGACACATCCAATGCTCTTTCGCGCAACATTCCGGGGTCCGTACTGTACAGCTGTCGACTCGATACTCAAGTGGTTCAAACGAGTGCATTTCCGAAAATCATTCTCATGACGTCATCGCAAAGCCATTTGGCTCTGTTGACTGAAGCGTCGAGATTTTCCGCAGCGGCCCATACATCTTCTGGATACTGCCTATCGGTCGTCGATGCATCCGGGTCGACTCTTACAATGCGCACAATTCCGTTCTGCCCAAGTAAGATTGGCATGTCGTCTCGGTCGGTCTATGCCCTTTCCGACCACTTTGTTTATGAGTGGGAGTTTATGCCGCAGCAGAATGTTACCGCCGACGAAATCGGCTTTGGTTTATCCACAAAAACACAGAATCACCACGAAAAGTATGTTATACTGGACCAGAGCCGCGATGGGTTCTTCGAAACACCAGTTCCGTCTACCCAAGAATTTTACGATGGCGGTCTCAGTCCACCAGCCTATCACGCCCTGTCACATACCACGTCTGATCCCGCGATTTCGTTGGCCTGCCATGACAGCTTGATTGTTGTGGGCCGCAAATCCGGCGTTGTGGTGCTTTATCGGCTGATCGGGCATAAAACACGAACGGATTTCAGCTTTCAATTCGTCTCGACAGAGCTCAGCATCAATAGAGATGGAACTTGTATCGCTATGCGCGCGGCAAATGGTACTTGCCGGTTTTTGAATGTTAGATCGAAGACTACAGACCTTGACATGATGGTCGATCTTCTCGATTTTGCACGCCAAGAAGTTTGGGATTTTCAATGGTCTCGGACCGAGCCATTACACTGCTCCCTGCTTGAGAAAAACAAGTTAGTGTTTTGCCAAGACTTTCAAATCTTATCGCATGGCTCAATCGATCCATCCGTCGTTCCCGGGTTCGCTTATGCCAGCCCGCAAGAGACTGGGTGCTTGATCAATTTTAAGGATGGTGTTGTGACTGCGCTAGACATCGCGAGCGTGATCAACAGTTCGTCCCCTTCGGCGGCCAATGAGTATCTGCGCCGTTGGGACTCCGTTCACCGTCTGGCCTTGACATATGGGCTGCAGCATGTGAAGTCAATTGACAGAGTACTTGAGTGGGCTCAAGCGCTCAAGCTGCCGTATCTGCTTCGAATGTGTCTGCGCCACGTGCTGCTGATCCCGGACCTCGATGCTGCAACCCGTATCTTTCAGTCACTAGGCGATTATGCTGGGTTGCATTTTCTCAGTAAGTGCCGAAAGCTGGAAGCCGACAAGCAAAAGGCCGAAATTAATATCTTTCTTGGCGATGTTGATGCAGCGGAACAAATCTTGCTTGAGACTCGTCGTCTCGATCTGGCCGTCGAACTCAATGATCGCAAAAATCGGCCGGAGCGCACATTAGAGTTGATTAGGTCACAAAGTCAGCACAACCAGTCTAGTGCTTCCCGGCTGATCGCAGTCGATGAAGAAACAATGGGCCGGTTGTATCAAAACCTGGCCAATCGCCAGCTGCGACTTCTTCAGTATGGTCCGGCTTTGCAGCTTTATCGTCGGGTTTGCAATTGGAGTATGATGGTCGAAACTGTTCTGCGCGCTGGTCAATACGACCAGCTGATCGGCCTTGTCGACGAGATTCCCGACAGCAATCCCGCTCTGTATCCATTAGCGCAAGCACTAGTCGATGCAGGCCATACTAGCGCTGCTGCCCAAGCTTTTCTCAAATCAGGTCATCCAAACAAAGCCATTAAAGCAGCGCTGGCAGGCAAGGAATGGACATTGGCCTCAAGTTTGGCAGAGAGACATCAAGCCAGTGAGATTGTCAAGTGTATCGGTAGTGAACTGGCTCAACTTGTGGCAGCTGAAAAGTTGACTGAAGCCATTCTTCTTTGTCGTAAAGCAGAGTGGCGTCTGGAAAGCGCTCGGCTTCTTTACAAAATGGCAGATGCACAGACTAGTCGGTTGATGAGTAGTCACAATCTCTGTGCAGCGGATCTGTCTTCCATCGAGAATCTCTACGTTTTGGCCGCCCATGAAGTTGAAAGCCATAAACAGAATCTTCGAGAGAAAAAGACCACCGAAGCCACCCAGTCGTCCAAAGAACCGAACTCCCCAGGTGGCTCTGAATCAGACGACATGCATGCTCATTTGTCAGATCCGTGGCGTGAGGCCACAGCCTTTCACTTATGGCGATTGGCCCTTCAGCAAATGAGGGCCAATGAGTATGCTGCTTGTTGGCGCACTTCTTCGCATCTCACACCATATCTTGTTTGTCTTCCGGCAGTTCCAATTCTGTGTCTTCAGGCACTGTCGGCCTACCGAGCGGGCCAGCTAGAACATTGCTCTCGTACACTTGGGGAGCTTCAAGCTCACCATTCGTCACAGCTTAGGGAGCCAAATGATCTCCAGGTGGTCGGCAATTTTGCTGGTCTGGATCACATTCTTGATCTAATGGACCCGTTCGAGGACTATAATGTGCTGGGTGCCATACAAAATCCCTATGAGGAGTTAGCGTTATCCATTTTTGCTCAGCATGAGCCGACTGACCGGCATTACCTAGAATCGACCTGTAGCCAATGCGGTCTTCATGTCAGTCAAACATCTGACTCCTGTCAATTCTGTGGCATGCGTTTTCAGACATGTGTTGTGACTGGGCGAACAGTTATTGACGACATTGCATTCGTTTGTAGCCTATGCAGTTCAGCCTATCACATGAACGTACTTCAAAACATGACCCACTGCCGGGTGTGCCATACAATGATTTGATTGTATTTTGTTTTGAAAATTTCTAGACTGCCCGGAGACGATTAAAAATGAAGACGCCCGAGGGGCCTCCAAGGAGGCAGTCCGCATAAATTTAGCACCGGATGAACATGCCGACGACGGGCTGCAACTTAGCTTGCCGGGAATACGGCACGGCGCTGTAGGCCTGACCAGCAAGGCCAGGCAACGTCGGATGTGCATAGCGGCACTAAGATTCACAAACCTCATGGCTGCTCGAATCGCATTACAGCAAACCTCTGACTGCGACCTTCGACTGCCGGTTTTGCACCTTTCGGCAGAGATCGGCACGGCCGTCGGGTCCCGGTTTTGCAACTTTGTCAGGATCTCATTCGTCTCGGCATGCACCTGGGTCTTCCGGAACTCGTCGACCACGACGGTGCGGAAACGCTGGGGGCACGCCTGGTCCGCGCGAGCTGTTGGGACGGGGATCTCTCCCTGGCCTCCAAGGGCAAACTTGGTCGCGCCATAGGCGACCGCCACTTCAGCGACCACGGGCTCCATCTCCGTGGCCACCCCCTTGGCGACGCGGTTCAAGAACTAGGCAAATACGCGCTGCTTGCCACTGTACAGTCGCAGGCGCTGGCGTGCTTTGGCTTCCGGAACTCGACTCACAGCGGATCGTACGTGGCGAGCCGCTCCTCCAGAAATTGAGGGTGCGCGACGCTGTGCCTTTGGAGCTCGCCGCCGCCAGCTGCTGCAGCGGCTCTTTCAAATCGCCCTGCCACGTCTCTGACTGCTTTTGGGATAATTTGATGCCGGATTATACATAGTACCACTTTCGAGTCAGCTTCTAACTGACGACCTGGCCTTTGGACCCCACCACGATCATACAATAAAGTTGATTCTGCCCTGGTCGTTCTGTATGATGCAGTACTGATCCAGGATGTCTGCCGAGAGGTTTTTTGGACCGTTGGGTCTGTCTCCCGGAGGGGTCTCGGTCTGATGGGGGCTGCCTGCCGAGGGGCTCTCGGTCTGATCCAAGCTGTCTGCCGCCCTAAGGATGAACGAGTTCACGGGTTCGAGCGCGGGAAGAACGATCCCGAGGCTCTGTAACACCAGGATCGCTCGGCGTCGACTGTAGTTCACTCCTGCGTGGACACCTTAACCTTCGCACCGAGTTCGGCCATTGCCGGATAGGTGGAAACCAAATGCGGGACCGCTTCGTCGATATGCTTTGGGTCTTGTTTCGGAGCAGGGCCGCCTTCTCACGCCAGCGAGGAACTTCGTTGAGGCTGCGGAAATGGTGAATGTTTTGGTCTTTGGTAATGTAGAGCGTCTTAAGCAAGCCATCGACGGCGTTTTTAACTTCTTTCAACTATCCCCACGCAATGCTTGCGACAAGGATGTCTATATCAGCGACACTGTAGTGCCTCGGTGACTTTGGCAGATGCCCAGCCAGGACGGCGAAAGCATATGATAGGAAGTAATAGTATGCAATTATTCCATCAAAATGCGGCTACGTCTACTCCGGTGCACCACACGACGATTTCATTTATGGAGACTGTATTCCATTCTATGGTGACCAACATCCCATGACCCGATTGAACAAGGCCCCGCCGGAGCTGGTCCTACGCTTGTTCAGATACCAACATCCGACCGCAGTCATCAACGATCCGCTGGCCGCACCGAATGGCCCGGACGGTCATAAGGGGGGAGGGAGCGCCGGACATTCGCTGATGGGCTGCCAAGCCACATTGGAATGGCGCCACTTGAGCACCCTTGAAATTCACTGCGCTCGCTCGTGCTTGTATATCGTGGTTGCCGGGGTTTTGCTTTTGCCCTTTATGATCAGGGTTCGTCATCCAGTGGGCAGTTCATGACCGGGAGACCGCCGAATAGAGGACTCTCCGGGTCGGTGCTGTTGACGTGATGAAGCGTCTTCATAGTGCTTCGAAGCATATTCACCAGACCGACCTTCACCGCCGTTCACGATGCCATCGAGTGATCATACGAAGCGCAAGGCCGACGGCCCTGCCGAGAGCGACGTGCCAAGCAATACGCCCCCCGGCACGTCCCCTGCTAAATCTCGCAAGCCCATTGCCAAAAACCAGCGCACCATCTCTTCGTTTTTCTCGGTGAAGCCGAAGCCCGTCTCGGAATCGGCTGGGCCATCATCCCGTGGATCCTCGTTGAACCATGGGGCCTGCACGGGGCCCAAGGCGGGGTTGCCTTCGATCCCGAGCTCATCCATTGGGTCGCCGGGTGGTGCGAATCCTGCAGAGGCTCAGATTGACGAACGGAAGGACGATCGCAAGCGCGAAAATCATCACGGAGGCATCGAGGCTGCTTCCTTGAGGCGATCTAGGTTCGAACTCCCGGTGCAGCCCGCTCATTGTTCGTTGCCAATCAAGCCGTCCACAACGGCTGCCGCCGCTGAAAGCCGTTCAGGGCCGCGCTCGCGAAGTCGGATCAACGCCATCAACACGGGGGATCAGTCGCCAGCGCGACCCGACTTTTCGGATTCGGCTTCTGAATCATCCAATGACTCGGCCTCAGACTTTCAGCCTCGGTCCACGAAAAAGGGCGGCGACGTCGTGTCGTCGTCGGATTCGGATTCCGACATGTCCGACTGTGACAACTCTGATCCCCGGACCGACAATCTACCATCAACGTCTCACGATGGGGGCACTCTGCCTGCCAATTTTGCCTCGGTGACTCCCGCGGCAGACGCCGCCACGGAGGCGACAGTCAGCTTGGCGATCCATCAGTATCAGCCATTCTCTCCTGTGGATGTGTTACCCTCTCAGGGGGGCGGTCCTGAAAGTGCAAATCGGGCAGCTGTTCGCAACAAGCTTCTGATTCATTCCCTCTCTCGACGGGCACCAGCCGATGATCAGGATGGCATTGCATCTGGACGTAGCGACGGGCCAGGAGAAAATTGCACACCTGGGAGTTCGTCTGCGAAAGCCCTTAAGATCGGCGATATCCCCAAGTTGAGGGGATTGCCTCCCAAAGGCCAGTATACGGCGTTGGAGTTACAAATCATTCGTCTCAAGGAAAAGTATCCCGACTGTCTGCTCGTGGTAGAGGTGGGCTACAAATATCGACTGTTTGGGCAGGATGCGCGAGCGGCAGCACCCATCCTCCATCTAGCACAGTATCTGGATCGCTTGATGCATACATGTTCATTCCCCACGCATCGCTTCATGGTGCACGTTCAAAAGCTAGTCGATCATGGCTTTAAGGTTGCGCACATCCGACAAACTGAGACGGCCGCTCTGAAAGCAGCTGGCGATAACAGGAGTGCGCCTTTTGAGCGTGAAGTTTCTGACATCTACACCAAAGGCACGATGGTGGTCGATGCCGATTCTTCAGCCAAATCCAAATCCACATCCAGCAACCTCATCATGTGCGTGTTAGAGGAAATTGTCAGCAACACGCGCGTGCAGTGCAGTTTCTGCTCCATTCAAGTCACCACCGGTGAATGGATCTACGACACGTATGACGATGATAGCGTTCGAAGCCGTACAGAGACCCGAATCCATCATCTGGAGCCTGCAGAAATCCTTTTTTCGACCCATGTTTCAAGCGCTCTCAAAGCGGTTTTGAATGAAGCCACGGAACGTAGCGGAATGCGCCAGGAAGCATTGGACTTCTTGGCGGCTTCGCCAGCACGTGACTACGTTCGCCACTATGTAGAATTGCGGCTGGAGCATCCCTCTGCAGGTGGAGAGCAGCCAAGCACAACGCCGGCGAGCGTAGAGCTTCAGAAACGGCTTGATTCACTATCAGATCGAGCCGTTATTCCCGTCTGCAGCCTGCTCAAATATCTGCAGCAGTTCAAATTGGATCGGCTTTTTTCACTCTTTCAATTCGCCAAACCTTTCGCTGGACGCGGGTACATGCTATTGACTGCTGACACGCTAAACAACCTGGAGCTATTCCGCAGCGCCGATGGCGGACAGGAGTACGGAAGCTTGTTTTGGCTACTCTGCCGCTGCCGCACTGCCTTTGGACGCCGCTTGCTGCGAAGGTATCTCAGTCAGCCGCTTTTGGAGCTGACATCATTGCGACAGCGTCAAGACATGATCAAAGAGCTTTCTTTGAAAAACAAATCTTCCGTTATATTGGACATTGTCTGTGCCCAATTCCAACATATGCCCGATCTTGAGCAGTTTTTGCATCGGCTGTATGTGCACCGCAGTCGCCCCTCCGAAGTCATCCGCATGCTGCAGATTTTGACTTCGCTATCAAACCAGCTGCAGAGCTATCAGCCGACGGATGAGTTTGACAGTCCCGTATTGCGCGACATCTTCACCAAGCTGATCGATGCGGCCAGTGAGCTGGGGCCCCTCTTGAGCAAGGTCAACGTTGCCGCTTGCGAGCAGAACGACAAACTAAACATGTTTATGACACCGGGGGTTGCTACCTGGTTCCACGAGGTTGCCGAAGGACACAACAGTCTCGACCAGGCTCGCTCGGCGTTCAAGAAGCATTTGGAGGAAATTCGCTTGCTGCTGAAGAACCCCTCGTTGGAGTACCGTGTTGTGAGTGGCATCCGCTATCTGATTGAGATCCCGGCATCTCAAGTGAAAAAAGTGCCTGCTGACTGGGTTCGCATCTCGGCAACCAAAACAGCACATCGTTTCCATACGCCCTTCATTATCCGTCACCTGAAGAAGGAAGACTGTGCCGTTGAACGACTTGCTGCAATCTGTGAGAACGCTTTCCAGATGTTTCTTTCTGAAGTTTCTTGTAAGTATGGCGTCCTGCGCCATACAGTTTCCTCATTGGCGCAGCTTGATGTCTGTCTTGGCTTGGCCCGTGTTGGAGTCACTGAACAATGGGTTTTTCCAGAATTTGTTGAAAACAAGGTTGGTATCATCGTTGCTCCAAACGCTCGTCATCCTGTCCTTTCACAGCTCATGCCAAATTACGTTCCCAACGACATCCAGTTTGAGGGCTCGCAAAAAGCCCTGTTGTTGACCGGCCCCAACATGGGTGGTAAAAGCAGCTACATCCGCACAGTGGCCCTTATGGTGATTCTGGCGCAAATTGGTTGTCCCGTTCCTGCCGACGGAAAGGCCCAGTTTAGTCTCTTTGATGCCGTTCTTACACGCATGGGCGCTAGTGATGATTCAATGCGAGGCCGATCCACATTTCGCCGCGAACTAGATGAGGCCTCTGATGTTCTGCACCGTGCCACGGATCGTTCTCTGGTGATCCTCGATGAATTAGGGCGTGGGACTGCTACGTTTGACGGAACCGCAATTGCATATGTCACTCTGCAATGGCTTGTTGAGCAGATCCGTTGCGTGACGTTGTTCGTGACTCATTATCCCATCCTTGATGAGTTGACCCGACTGCATCCTGATCGGCTAATCTCGGCACATATGGCCTGCATGGAAGCCGACGAGGCTAATCAAAGCGTCCGTGGATCCAATTCTGCGTCAGAATCAACTGCATCATATCGCGTGATCTTCCTGTACAAACTCAAACCAGGTCTCGCATCGCGAAGTTATGGTCTCAACGTTGCTCGTTTGGCTGGCTTACCGATGGAACTCATAGAAAATGCACGCATGCACTCTATGGCTTTTGAGAAGCGACTGCTGGCTGCCCGTGAGCAAACCGAAACTCGGTTTGCTCTGTTTGCCGAGACCTGGCGATGCCAAAAGATGCAGCTCCTGCACGGGGTTAGCATGACGAATGCAGTTCCATAATCGAACGATGTGCGGCTTTTCTTTTCTTGCCGATATCTTATGTCAGACCGTCTCCAAACTAAAGTTCTGGCCGGCATGATAGCTAGCCAGAAGACCGGCATCAAATTATCCCAAAAGTAGTCAGAGACGTGGCAGGGCGATTTGAAAGAGCCGCTGCAGCAGCTGGCGGCGGCGAGCTCCAAAGGCACAGCGTCGCGCACCCTCAATTTCTGGAGGAGCGGCTCGCCACGTACGATCCGCTGTGAGTCGAGTTCCGGAAGCCAAAGCACGCCAGCGCCTGCGACTGTACAGTGGCAAGCAGCGCGTATTTGCCTAGTTCTTGAACCGCGTCGCCAAGGGGGTGGCCACGGAGATGGAGCCCGTGGTCGCTGAAGTGGCGGTCGCCTATGGCGCGACCAAGTTTGCCCTTGGAGGCCAGGGAGAGATCCCCGTCCCAACAGCTCGCGCGGACCAGGCGTGCCCCCAGCGTTTCCGCACCGTCGTGGTCGACGAGTTCCGGAAGACCCAGGTGCATGCCGAGACGAATGAGATCCTGACAAAGTTGCAAAACCGGGACCCGACGGCCGTGCCGATCTCTCGCACGTCCCAGGCGGGCGCTTCCCCGACCGCGCCAACGCGGGTCAACTCGGTCCGCTGGACCCGCGTGTATGTCCAGTTGCATGTGGTCCGGAAACAGGGGCAACGCCGGCGCCAGGGACCGTGGCTCGAGGTTTGCTGTGGTGCAAAGCAACCCACGGCAAACTGGTGAACCGCGATCTCAATGCCGCGTTGAATATCCGCCACTGTCTGGCCTTACCCGTCAGACCGATAGCGCTTTGCCGCAACGGGCAAGCCGCCCTGCCGCCCAAGGTCGGCAAGTTCATCCGCCACTGAACGAAAATGCGCGATGCCTCCGGTCGGGGGACCCCTGGGGGGCACCACGGAGGGCATGATGTGCGTGTTGCGTCGGGGAGTGTGGGCCTTTAGATTCTTTG
>ML014264.1:3628-44412 GCA_003615045.1 Caulochytrium protostelioides | reverse complement strand
GTATCACATTCGTACTCGTTCTTAGGTTCGCGTTTCGTCCTAGAACATTTTCTGTTCTGGGGATTCTACGCGACGGCTCTTCTTCTCATGATTTGTCCCGATCTTTGACGGCGCCTGGAGGAAAGGATGACTATGCATCTTCACTATGTTAGTCTATCTTCTACTCCTTCAATCTCTCCTCTTTCCATCGCATCTTGGTTTGTCTCATTAGCTCTCATCCTCTTCGAGCTATTCATTTTTCCCCGTTTCCCTATGTTTCTGATCCCTTTTCCTTAAGTGACCACTTCAACGTGTCATTTTCTTCTCATCGTCCTAGTCACTCCATATGTTTTTGATGCAATCCTATGCAACTTTCCGCCCTCTTTCCATTGCCACCTTCCTCTCTTAGCTCGGTTGGGTATTCGCCGAGCTATTCGCGTTTCTTTGTCGGCCTGGGCGACCACACGAGTTTCCTCACCCCCTGCTGGTCCCTCTCGGCCGGGGCCCTCGACCTTGTGCGACCTCTGGCCCACCTCAGCCATGTTGAAAGTCACAATTCAGTATATCGAAAAGATGATATAAGACGTTACAGATGATGAGGGATAATAAGAAAGAGGAGAGGCTATGAGGAGGAAAGGCCTATCAGGCAAACCCCATATATAAGTAGAGTAAGGTAAGGTATAGTCCCATGACGTGAGGAGTTATTGTATGGATGGATGGATGGATGGTAAAATAGAGGCAGACCAAGAAGTCGCACCACTTTCCCGCCGTCCCAGGCCACTTCCTCAATCTGAAGAGGGGGGAGGGGCGGAAGATTTTCCTCGGCTTTTTATTTCAGTTTTGGTACGCCGTTTTCTAACGGCGAGCCCTCGATGGTGCGAGATCAGTCTTTGTGATCTTCAGCTTAGCAATTCGCGCTTTTCTGTTCCGGGTCCGATCTCCGTGAATCAAGGATTTTCAGACGTATCGTCGAAAATAGAGCAGATGCAATTAAGAGCACAAGGACTAACGGTGCAATGTCTCGTCGCCAAGGGATCACGGCAGTTCGACGACATTTTTTTGCTTTAAACGATATGGCACTTAGGTGCAACATCTGCTGGCACCACTCGTTAGGAATGGCGAGCCAGGTGCCACCGAAATACGGCGACCGCAGCGCCTAGTCTTGCGAGGCGACCCGTACCGTTCCAGCTGGTCTTCGACAGCAAAGACATCGCCGAAATGGTGACGTAACACATGTACGCCCCCTCTACCAAAAACGAGATGATATGTTATGAATATAGAAAGAGCTGGAGAGCTTGAATACAACTAGTACACATGCATATATTGCATAGACGTGTTCCAAGATGGTGGAAGCCGTGCACATTCCACCAGGGCTCAAAGTCACTCTGACGCAGCAAGTCAATTCCAAAGATTTTTGGGGCCCATTGAGAGGCCCTCTTGAAACAGCCCTTTTTTGGGAGTCTCCTTATTTTTATGATGAAAAAGCTGAGTGATGCCAATAACCCAGCACTATGGGTATTTATGAGCTTAGAAAGCTCTTTCGGTTTTTTAGCATGGCTGCCGAAACAGTTAGATTCATGAAGATCGGACGGCAGCTGGCTATGCTGTGTCCTCATCGTGCCACGTCAAGGGCTACCTATGGGACATTGATCATTTTCAACATCCTCAACACCGAGACGAACGCCAGGCCGAGAAAATGACATGACGTACGCCATTTGCATGCTAACCTGGGAGCGTGATGTTGTAAGTCGAACGCCTCAACCAAAAGGACCACTCCGTTATACTTTTTTGTCGTATGCTCGCTAATGGCGTTATAATTTTGCAGCCAGTCTGTCTACTCATGCTCTCGAGAATAACCTGGAAGCGTCCAGAATCAGCCAATGTGCTAATATTTTGAGACAATATTTGAGACAAAAAGCCAGATGGGGCACACAAGACATGGATTTGTTCCATCAAATCATGCATTTCGCCACGAGGCACGGCAGAAAGTATAGAAGCCGCGCCGCGGCCTCGCTAAAATGTACTGAAAAGTTATGGAGTCTTAAAAGACTTCAGCTGGTGGAGAACTACAATTATAAGCTGATGCTGATGATATCATAGATGGTAAGCATGTCAACAGGATGGTATGCATGTCAACAGGTCGGGATGTCCTCTATCAAGCCACCTTCCTTGGTTGAAAAGAGCATGCACTTTTCTTCCTCGAACACCTATTCATGACCTTGCTAGACTGGGGGGTCAGTTTTTTTTTACAAAGTCAGTCAAGTACCAAAAAATATATCTAGGACGTTGTAGTTGCTAGAGAATACGAGAACCGAAAACCCCCTATATAGACTAGGTTTAGTTTTGTGATGAGAGAAATAACTGTTGGACGGTAAAATAGAAGTAGGCTGGCAGGCCGGGCTCTCCTCTATCATGTAGTCTCTTGCATGCTTTAAAGGGGAACTCAATGATTTTCCTCGATCGCACCCTTCCCGACGTTTTTATATATTTTACATTGTGTACTTTATTTACTTATTATATTATCCTTTTATTTCTTTGCAAAACTAACGCCAGAGGTGTTCCTAAAAGATCTCACCTGCGGTGCGTGATCGCCCTGTACGATCATAATAGCTTAAAACCCAAAAACCCATCATTCAATTTACCGAATTTACGGAATCGATGGTCAGATGAGTGGACAACGATGACGGGAAGGCCCTGCGGCGCTCGGGGCTTAAAGTGAACTTACGGCCTCCAAAGCTGCCCACCGCATCGCCGCCAGTTGCCCATTGCGTCTGCGACGCAAACGGCCACTCGCGCAACAACCGCGGTTTTAGCGGCTAAAAGTGACAACTGCGCCTCTTAAAGCCGGAAGGACAATCGCTATTTTGCTAGCGGCAATGAAGAGAGATCGCCGAGACTACATATGGGAAAGCGAGTTTGCGTTTACATTACATTAGTGTGGAATATAGATGTCGTTCACAGGGCGAAACGTGCCCTCACGGCGAAACGTGTCCGCATGCGGGACCTCTAATCTTGGAAAGTCGTCCACAGGCCCGAGAGGCCTGGTAGGCCTGGTCGTTGAAGTCGCTGGGGCCATAAACAAGACTTCAGATACTTATCACGAACAACCAATGTTGCGATCAAACATCAGAACTATGATGCCATACAGGGTGTGTATCGTGCAAAAGTAGCCTGTAGGGCGCTTTATGGCAACCCATATCCACATCATCGTCGCTTGTCGACATATCATGGCGGCGCATTACAACATCACTATAAACAAAAGGGCAGAGACACGACCGGGCGAGACAGGATGCGCTGGCTTGCAGCAGAACTTCGGACTTACTTCAACGGCCGCCCGTCTGAGCTGAGCGGCACATGAGAAACGACATAGCCGCGAGCGACGTCAGTTTTTCTACGGCTCATGGGTCGTCACAAACAAGTCGCTGATCTCGCTGGGGGAAGGGACAGCGGCGCGCTATCGGGGCCGGCATCCACGGCACAACTGGCAAACGAGGGCATGAACGACCTTGCCATCGGGACACGATCGGGCCGGCAGCACGACGAGCGGGCCAGCCTTGGGGCTGGGGTCCTGGCGACACCCATGGGAGCGGACACTATCGTCCTTCGTCGCCGGTATCGCGCGCTGCACCACATTGCCATGGATACGCATTACACTCAACGAAAGCCAAGCGAACGGGGGGCCGTCAATTGGGCCCTTATGACGTCAGAAGATTCAGTTCCTCCAAAAAGGTTTCCTGGTGGTCCAGATCGATATCAGGTCACTCAAACTCATCTGCGCTGTCGTCGGCGGCCCACAGCTAGGCGTTCTGATCGTGGGCGGACGTCACCGCGTTGCGCAGGACGTCGGCCCACGCCATCATGTCAGAGAAATCACTGCTGCTGGTATAAACATTGGCGGCGGCCGGCGCTTTGGCCACGGCGCTCGCCGGACTGCCGCTGGAACTGTCTTCGTCCCCATTGTTGGGACTTCCTAGTTGGAGACGGTGTCATTATCCGTCGGGGCTGACAAGCGACTAGTTCTGATGGCCCAGCAGCGCGCCGCCGCAGCCGCCGGCGGCAATATGGGACATCACGGTGCGCGGCGGATCCGTAACGGTTTTGCGACTCCCCGGTGGGTAAGGAAACTGATACACCTGCGTAGCGCTACTGACGAGCAGATCCGCCTGGTCGTATGCCAGACCGTGGGTTAGAATCCAAGGGGGGGCGGCTCGGGAGTGATACCACGTCCAGAATCGTGGCGTCGGCAAAGTTCGTCGGACCGCCGACATCCTCCCAGATCGCAATTGCGAACGCAGGGAAAGAAGAATCTATCCGACGGTGGTCTGTCGGTGCTGCATGGCTCGGCTTTGCATAGCCGCGCCATGAATCGCCACGCGATGCGAAGCCGCGTCTTAATGATTCCCGAGCCTTGACTCAATGTACGACCGCGTAATGATTCCCCCCCCGACCCTTCAGCAGGCCATCCCTTGCGGTCTGCTCGCGGTCTCGGTCCTCATTCTTCAAATTATTATTTAGATGGCAATGACGCGCTCGAGCTTCTGGAGGCGGCTGAGCAGGACGTCGCCCTGCTTGATGGCCGCCTGGTACTGCGCATTCTTGGCGTCGGGACGGTTGGTTTCGACAATGCCGGCGACACGGTCGATGACCGCATTCAGTCGGCCGGCAGCAATCAAGCGGGCAAGGTCAGCGTCGATAAAAGGCTCCGAGACGCCGAAGCTCGCGGCCATGCTCGAAATGGCCAGTGAGCGGTAGGACTGCAGCAACTGGGTGTAGACAATGATGCGCATTTCGCGGACATAGTAAGCGTAGTGCGGGGCGAGCCAGACGTCGTGCTTCATGTGCTGCTCGACGTGGGTCAGCGCCTGGAAGAAGCTGGCATACTGGCACTTGTAGAATGCATTCGCAAACTCCTGGATCTCTGGCATCTCGTGCAGCACTTCGAGAATCTCGGGGGCGTCGACGATCTTGGACTTAAAATCCGGACGCTTCAGCGTCAGCGCGGCCGTCAGCACGACATAGCGCACAAACTCGCGGTATGGCATGACCTCGGTGCAGGTAAATGTCGCAAGGGCATCAATCAGGAGGTCCACCGCGCCGCGGAAGTCGCGGACGGAGATGCGGTACAGGCCCTCATAGACTTTGAGCCGGTTGCGGCGATCCCAGTCACCTCCCTCTTCGATCAGCGCGCGGGCCTTTTCGATCGACCGCGTGATGAGCTCGTGGTCGCCATGGAAGAAGCCGATGCGGACGAGCGCGAGCGTCATGTCGATGCGGTGGCCGAGGGGGCCTGTCTTATCGATCGCGATGCGGTACGCGGCAACGGCCTTCTCGCGGTGGCCCGTGCGCGCCAGGTGCTCCGCCTTCGCGAGGAGCGCGTCCGTGATCTCCGTCTCGCCGGCATTCTTCTGCGCGTCAGCGAGCTGCGCCTCGAGCCGCGTCAGCGTCGCCGCGTTGGCGGCCGCCATCTCGTCGACCAGCGCGCTGTCCACGGGGCCAGCGAGGCGTCCGTCGCTCGTGATCTGCGCATAGAACGCGTCCATCGCGTCCGCGCGGATGCCGTCAAGCAGCGCGGCGCGGGCCGCCGCATGACGTGCGGCTGCCGTGGGCTGGTTCAGCACAAACAGGTGCTGCGCCAGCGCCAGATTCGGGATCGGGGCGATCGTTTCCTGCGACATGGTCGAAGCGGAAACCGGGTGCGGTCGGTTGGTGGTTGGCGGTCGGTTGTCAGCGGTCAGTCGCGGAGCGGCAGAGATATGATGTCGATCACCGGCTTGACAGAACAGGTCAACGGCAATCGGTGCAGAGGTCGGTGCAGCCGTCGTCGTATGAGCAGCAGCAGCCCCAGGTGACGGCGACGTGTCGTAGACCAGCAAAAAAGACGAAACAAGAATTCAGGGATCCGAGGAGCAGCAGCGGCGCTCAGTTTGCCACGGAGCGTGTGACGTGGACAAGGCGCATGCAGAGGATCTGAGGACGAGGCGACGATCTTGGAGGATGCCCGCGAGACGAGGGCCGTGAAGCCGGCGCGGCGGTCTCCTGCTCTTCGCTTCGACGCCGGCGTGGCCGTGCCCGTCGTGGATCGCCCTCACGCGTCGCCCGCCGACGGCGCCGGGGATCGCAGCCGTCCCCGGTCAAGCCGTCGGCGGGCCGCTTCCGCGCCACGCAGCGGGACGCGACGCGCCGCATGCCGTGCTAAGCCCCGCGCCGCCCTGCCCCCTGCCCGCCGCACGGTGCGCGGTGCGCCGGCCACGCGCCGCCGCGGGCGTGGCGACAGCATATAGCCTCTCCGCTCGGGCAAGGAGGCGCCTCCCGTCCGGCGGCTTTCCCGTTGGGGTCGCCGCGATCGAGGGGGCTGCTCCGCCGCGGGCCGTGCCGAAGGGCCGCCGTCGTCGTCGCCGCGGCTGTCCGTCGTTGTCGTTCTCATTGTCGCCGCTGTCGCCGCTGTGGCCGTGGCCGGGGCCGACTGCGAGGGCGGTGGAAACGGGTCCGATCCCATGGCCGCCATGCCAAGACGACGGGCATCGCGCGGCGTGCCGCGCATCAGTCAACGCCGGTCCAGCAAAGGATGTGTTAACAGATATGAGATTAGTTCAATAAAAGGGGGAGCGGGATGCCCCCGAGGGTCCCCGGGGGGCCGCCTGCGATCGATGTGATAAACGCCGACAAGCGGTTAGAGGGCTGGGGCGGCGGCCGGGGCGGCCTTCGCAGCCTGAATGACTTCGGCGATAAGACGCCCGACGTCGCGGGTGCTGTCGACGTAGTACTTGGCTTCGGTCTGCTTCTTGCCGACAGTGGCGGTCACGGCCTGCGGCAGCTCGGCGAGCGCGTGGAACACGACCTCGTCGGTCTTGCCGTCGCCCAAACAGAGCAGGAAGTCCACGGTCTGGTCCAAGTCGCCGTTGGCCTCGTCCATCATGCTCAGGTCCTTGATGATGGCCCGCGCCGCCGTGCTCTTGTCGACCGACGACGGACGCAGCTCGACCGTCTTGTTGCCCATGATGATGCTGACGGCCATGTGGCTCAGGATCTTCTCCAGGTTGACCTGCAGTTCCGCAGCCTGCCAGCTCCCGAACTCCGGGTCCGCGTTGCGGTAGTGCCACGTCAGGTTGATCTCCTTCTCCTCAATGAAGGAGCCCGGCGTCCGCTCCGTGTAGTGCTGGAAGAGCGGCATAATCGTCTCGCGCCACCCGCCGTCGACCGAGTCGACCAGCGCCAGCCAGCCGTTGTTCGAGCGGCGTCGCGGCTCCGAGGCGGTGTTCGGGGCGGCGGAGTTTGTGGCGCCGGCGGCAGGGCCATCGTGCAGTGACGGGCCCGCGCCGTGGCGGTTGAGGCCGAAGCTATCGGCGTCGGCGTCACCAATCGGCGGCGCCGGCCGCGGGACCAGCCCGCCCGGCGACAGCGGCGACATGGCCGGATGCGGCGGGGCCGCCGGGCTCCGGTTGGGGCTCTGCACCGGCGATGCGGCCGAGGCTGCGCTCGGGCTGTGCGTCGCGTCACCGTGGTGAACACCGTGGGCACGGTGGGAGACGTTGCCGTGGGCGGGGCTGCCGCCGTCGAGGCTACTGGTGACGGTGTGCGTGACGCTGCTGGCGTCGTCGTGGTCGGCAAAGTCGACGTTGATCTTCGGCGGGTGGCGGTAGAAGCAGCCGTGCTCGGCGGAGAGACCGACACCCGTGTTGGCGAACCACTCGTCGAGGTGGCGACGGTCGCGGCCCGAGAGGATGTAGACATAGACGTCGGGGAGGTCGGCGAGCTCGGTGAGGACGCGGGTGACCATGGACGACGGCTTGGCGAACTCGGGCAGCTTGTGATCGGCGGTGAGGGTGCCGTCGTAGTCGACAAAGAAGACCTTCTTGCGCGTGGAGGCGCGGAAGCGGTCGATAACCATGGCGTTCGAGAGTCGCGGCAGCTTCTTGGCCATGTCCTTGGCGGTCAGGCGCTGCATCTCCTTGACAAAGCTCATGCCCCAGAACGCGGCGGTGTAGCGGCTCACGTAGCGGAAGAGCTTGTCGAAGTTGCTTTTGCGCTCCTCAGGGCCGAGGTTGACCGCGACGTGGAGAGCCTCGGCAAGGTCCTCGGTGTTCCAGGGGTTCACGATAATGGACCCGTTGAGGCTCTGCGCGGCGCCGGCAAACTCGCTGAGGATGAGCGAGCCGTGGCGCTGCTGCTGTGTGCTGATGTACTCGTACGAGACGAGGTTCATGCCGTCGCGCGTCGAGCTGACGACGCAGACGTCGCTCACGGCGTACAGCGCCACGAGCTCGTCAAACGACACGCTTTTGTGCAGGAAGTGGATCGGGGTGAACTCGACGGTGCCGAAGCGGCCGTTGATGCGGCCGACCAGCTCGTTGACGACGTGCTGCAGCTGCTGGTATTCTTCGACGTCCTGGCGGGAGGGCACAGCGACCTGGACCAGGACGACCTTGCCGACCCACTCGGGATGCCGCGAGAGGAAGAGCTCGAAGGCGAGCAGCTTCTGCGGGACGCCCTTGATGTAGTCGAGGCGGTCCACGCCGACCAGCAGCTTGATGCCCTTGAACTTGTTCTCGAGGCGGACGATCCGCTCGCGAATCACGGGGTTCTTGCAGCCGTCGATGAACTTCTCTGGGTCGATGCCGATCGGGAAGGTGCCCACGTGGATGAGCTTGCCCTGATACTCAATGCCGTTCGGCAGGGTGTGGAGCCCGAGGATGCGCGTGCACGAGCTGAGGAAGTGCCGCGCGTAGTCGTAGGTATGGAAGCCGATGAGGTCAGAGCTGAGCAGCCCCACGAGGATCTCCTGCCGCACCGGCAGGATGCGGTAGATCTCGGAGCTCGGGAACGGAGTGTGCAGGAAGAACCCGATGCGGACGTGGTCCAGGCCTGCGCGGTCGAGCCGCTCGCGCAGCATCGCGGGCAGCAGCATCAGGTGGTAGTCCTGGACCCAGACGAGGTCGTTCTCCCCGATCGAGGGCATCAGCGCGTCGGCAAACGCCGCATTCGCCTGCTGGTATGCTTCCCAGTGGTCCTCGTCGAAGTTGATCTCACCCGGGTGGTAGTGGAACAGAGGCCACAGGATCGAGTTCGAGAAGCCGTTGTAGTGCATGTCGGCGATCTCGTTGTTGATGAAGACCGGCACGCAGGAGTGCTCCGTCTCGAGCTGCTTCGCGAACCCCGCCTGCTCCTCGGGCGCGATCTCCAAGCCAGGCCACCCGATCCATGTGAAGCCCATCTCTTTCTTGAGCCCGCTCAGCGCCGAGACGAGCCCGCCCGACGACATGCGGAAGTGCCACGCGTCGTTGCTCCGCGTCACCGTCACGGGCAGCCGGTTGCTCACCACGATGAGCCGCTGGCCGGGAACGCTGCCGGCCGCATCCGCGCCGCCGGCCAGCGCATCAACCGCCGCCTGGGCATCCAAGCCGGCCGCCATGGTCGGGGTCTTCGTGGCCGGAGCTTCCGAGGCTGCCGCCGTTCCGGCAATCGCGTCGGCGGAATTCAAGCCGCGCGTGGGGCCTGATGGCGAGCTAGCAACCATCCTGATGCGGCGACAGAAGCAGCAGGAACAAAGGCGACAGAAACCGAAGCGAGGAGACCGAAGCGTCCTTCACTAGCGGAGACGAGCTAATGCGCAGAAACGAAAACAAAGCTTCGGCGGCAACCGAAGGATCGCCGGTGGAGCACGAAGGGTCGATCGCGGAGCTGTGGGATCAGCGCACCCGGTGGTGCAGGGGTGGTCGCACGGAGGTGAGGCCGATGAGCAAGATCCGTCGGATGACGAGTGTCAGACCGCGTCGGACGGGTATGAAGCGCGATTAACAAGCGTGTGATGGGAATCGTTTCAAATGCACGTAAAAAGAGCCAACGAGAAAGAAAGAGAGAGAGAGAGAGCCAGAGAACGGTCAGTCCGCAGAGCCAGTGAGAGGTCCCGGTGTACGAAAGAGCGAAGAAGCAAAAGGAAGAGAAAGAGAGCCAGACAGTAAGAGATGTGGATCCTCACACGGTCTCGTGAAGACGGCACCGCGCTACGTGTAGTCTCGAGCGCCTGCCCGCATGCTGCTTGTTGTGTTTCTGTCTCTGGAGGAGGATGCTGAAACCAAGTCGCTGTATGACTGTGCCATGTATCCATGCAACGGCGGCCATGATGGCGGCCCTTGGACCCCATTCGGTGGCCGCGTCGTCATGCGGCGGCGGCGGCGGGCCAGGCTTATCGCGGGCGCTGCGGAGGCTTGGCCCATGACGCACTTCGCCCGATGGTCCGATGTCGTCGTTGTCGCCGCTGCCGCGAGGGCCCGGCGCTTCCCTGCTTGCATGCTTGCTTGGCCGCTGCACCGCGCGCCGATTAAGGCGGGGACCCATGGGCCGAGCACGCCGACACCCAGCCGCGCCACCCATCGGCTTCCACCGACTTCGGACCCTGGGGCCGGCAGAAATTGGCGGGACGGCGACCGGCGACCGACGGACGGCGCGCTAAGCCGCGGGGGCGTTGGTCCAAAGGCAAAGGACGTCGATGGCGGCGGCAGCCGCAGCGGCCGCAGTGCGGATCGGCAGGCGGCGAGACAACGCGTCGGGCAGGCTGCCATCACGGCCGACCCAGGCGCACGTGGACGCGTCACCCCGCTTCGGACTCCGAGGAGGAGAGCAGAATGATCGACGGCGACAGCGGCGACGGCGGCGGCGGCGACGACGCTACGGGATCCGGCGACGCTGGCTCGGCACGGCGCGTCGTGGCAGCGGGCTTCAAGGCCGCAGCATCGCTGGTCGCGTGGGCCCGTCGCCGTCGCCGAGTCCGGCGGTGGGCAACGTCGATGGCCTCGTCATCGTCGCCATTGCTGCTGCTGTTGTCGTCGACGCCGATGTCTTGGCCAAAGGCCGGATGGGGTCGGCGCGGCGGCTCTGGAGGCTGCTGCCGATGGATGAGATCAGGTGCGGACGGCCGCCCGGGCCCCGGGGCGGCCGCCGCTTCGCCGGCGTGGGCCGCCAGGCCGCCGTCGCCGCGGGCGAAGCGGACAGGCGCGCCATACGCCGGCCGCAGGGCCTCCACCATCTCGGCCATGAGCGCAAAGAGGGTTGGCACGGCCTCGCCGGTGATCAGGCCGACGAGCTCGACGACGCCTGCAAAGTCGCCGCCGACCTCGCCGCCGATGTCGGCGGTGTCGTAGGTGTGACAGGGCCACGTGGGCCGGGCGAGGGCGTCGGCGCGACGGAAGAGCATGGGCTTGGCGGCGTCGCGCACGCTCGCGGGGCCGCGGTCGCCAGCGACCAGCGGGTTGTGGGCGAGCGCCGCGTCTTGCCGCTCGGGCACGTGCTTCCACATGGCGTCGATCTGCTGGAACACATCGACGAGGCCCGCGTCGGGCTGGACGGCGTCCTTCCAGAACCGGGCCATCTTGTCGGCGAGGGCGCGGTCGGCGACGAGCTGAGGGATCGATGCGTGCACGAGGAGGGCGGACTCGCGGCGCTGCTGCTCGAGCGCGGCCTGCAGACGGCGCCGGAACGCCCGTCGCCGCGCGCGGTCCGCGGGGTCCACGGGCTGCGAGCGCCCCGGGAACGGCTCGAAGTAGAATACGTGGCCGAGGACGATGAGCAGTGCCACGGCGAGGTATTGCACCTCGTCCTGATGCGTCGGCTGCCGCGGCAGATGCGGCTGGAGCAGCTGGTAGACGAGGGTCGTGGGCGGCCAGAGCGCGAGCGGGGCGCGCAGCCGGCCGAGCAGCGTAACGACCAGGCCCGGCACGTTGGCGGTGCGCCACACCGGGCCGAAGTGGGCGGCGCAGATGCGCACCAGGTGCCGGCGCAGCCGCGCGAGCACGTCGGGCTCCATCATCCACAGCGCCATCGTGTTGCGCGGGAAGAAGTGCGCATACGCGGGGGCCGCCATGCCGTGGACGATGGGCGCGGCGCGCCAGAACGGCAGTGCGCCGTTCGCGACCATCGCCACGATGTCCTGCCACAGCACCGGCAGGCGCGCCTGCGTGCATGCCAGGTGCAGCACGAGCGGCGCGACCCATGGATTGAGCGTCGTGTCCTTCAGCGAGCGCCGGGCAGCGCCCAGACGGCGCACGTGCTTCGGGCGGCGCCGCGGCCGCCGCGCCATCGCCGCCGTCGTGCCCGTGGCGGTCGTGCCCGTGGCCGACGTACCCGTGGCGGTCGTGCCCGTGGCGGTCGTGGCGCGCGACGCGGCGCCGTCCGAGTCCGAGCCGCTCGTGAGCCCGCCGAGCGTGCCCGCGGCGCTCTCAGCGCTGTCCGAGTCGGCGTCCGAGCGCTCGCGGAGCCACGCGTGGCGGCCGGACCGGCGCGAACTCGTCTGCGAGCTCACGGACCGCATCTCGTCGTGCTCGGACGCACTGCCGCCGCCGCCGCCGCCGCTCATGCCCGTCGCATCCGTCTCGGACGCGCTCGTCTCGCCGTCATCGAGGTGGGCCGACATGGTTTCGAACGTCTCGTCCTCGACATCGAATCCGTCGTCGCTCTCGCCGTCGCCGTCGCCGTCGCCGTGGCGGCCGCGGCGCGACGCCCGCGGCGTGTCGCGGTCAGACGGGAGCAGGTCGAGGGTGCGCTCGGCGACCGCGAAGGCGGACCCTGAGGCGAAGCGCAGATACCATCCCCAGATCTGGCGCGCGTGAGCGAGAATCACGGGCGGTGCGCCGTGGTCGGCGATCAGCCGGTGGACCTGGAGTTGCAGCAGCCGCTGGACGCCGCGCAGGGTCGTCTCGCGGCTGCCGTGGGGCAGGCGCTTGATGGTCTCGGGGCGCTTGCTGCCGGTCGACTTGCGGGTGGCGCCCGCCATGCCGCTGTGCATTTCCGTGTCGGCGACGGACGCCACCACGAGCCGCGTCGTCCGGCACTGCGTGCACGTGGCGCCCGCCGCGGCGCGGACGTGGACCGTCGCGCGGCCGCATGTTGCGCAGAACTGGCGCGCCGCGCCGGCCGCGGGCGGCATGGTGGCAGCGAAGGGGAGCGCGGGTGGCGTGGACGGTGGCGTGGACGGAACGGCGGCGGCGGCGGCGGCGGCGGCGTGGTGCGCTGATCCCAAAGGCCCAGGGCCGCGTCAGTCGCCGGGGCCCGAGGGGCCGGGGACCGTCGTCGGAGTCCGGTTCGGGGCGCCGGCGCCGCGCAGGCGGCGTTCCAATGGCGTTCAAGAAGCCGCCGGAGAGCGCTGCCGCCGTCCGAATCGGTGCCGTGGCCGCCGTGAGCACGCGATCGCCGGCGCCATGGAAGGGCGCGACCCAAGAGGCGGTGGAGGAGGGCGCAGGGAGGATTCGCGGCGGCGCTCGTGGGGAGTCGGAGTTTCGGGCGGCAAGGGCCGACGGGCGGATGTCCCGGCGGCAGCGCACGGCGGATCGCATGGGGAGCGAGCTTCAGCAGGACCCCACCGCGCGATCGCGTTTCGTATGACCTGATGACTGTTGTCTGTGCGGTTCATTTGCCACGCGGTGAGCACGACGTGGTGCGATGCGATGCGATGCGATGCGGTGCGGTGCGGTGCGATGCGATGCGATGCGGGAGCGGCCCAGGGCTCAGGGCCGCCGCTCGCCGTGCCCATGCTTGTGTGGCGCAGCATGACGGGGGTCCGCGGTGCGTGGCGCCGGCGTCGGCGGTGGCGGTGGCGGTGGCGTGGTTCGACAGTGGCGATGGCGGGCGGCCGGGCCTTTGCAGGCCTTCTCGATCCGGCAGCGAGACCGGCACGACCGGCAAGACGGCGAGAGCACGCGACCGCCGTTGCGGGGGTTTCGCGTGCTATTCAGCGGCCGCACCGGTCCTTCCAACGGGCCCAGGAAGGGAGGAAGGACGGCGGCGAGCGGGTGATGCGACAGCACGGCCACGTGGAGGGCTCGCGCACGGAGCAGGCCCACGATCCCGTTCGTGATAGCGACGGCGGCGGCCGCACGGTCTCCTCTTCCCTTCCGCCATGTCGAGCCGCTTCATCAGCGCGTCGGAGCTTGAGCGGCAGCGCGCGGCGCAGGCCGCCGAGGGCATCGTGGTGCCGGCGTCGGGCCGGCCGGCCGACACGCGGCCGCTGCACGAACAGCTGCGCGACCAGCGCGAGCGCGCCAAGGCCGAGCACGAGGCGGCGCTCAAGGCCGGCCAGACGCCGCGGGGCATCGATGCCGACGAGGCGCGGTTCCTGGACGCGCTGCAGGCCGAGGCCGCCGCCGCCGAGGCCGCCCGCCGCCGCGACGAGCAGGCACAGATCGCGGCGTTCCGTGCACGAGCGCGCGCCCTCCGCGCCGGGGCCGCCGTTCATACGGACGCCGCCACGGACACGGACACGCCTGACGCCGCCGCCGATCGCGCCGCGACCGACCTGAGCGACGCCGGGGCCGCGGGCGGCGCCGCGACCGCGGCGCGGGAGGCCAAGCGTCCCGCCTGGATGGCGCTGCCGGTCGTCATCAAGAAACGTCGCGACGCCGCGTGGGTGCGGCCCAAGGGCGCCGCAGCGGCTTCGGCTTCGGCGACGGGCACGGCCGCCGCGTCGACACCGACGCTGGTGGCGCCCGCGGCGGCATCGGCATCGGCATCGGCGCCCGCGTCGGAGATCGAGCGGCGCGCCGACCTACCGGCGGCCGCGATGCCCGCGGCGGCGGCCGCGCCGTCCTCCGACGTCCTCCCGGCGACCGTGGCGGCAGCGGCAACGAAGCGCTCCGGGGCGCCGCCCGTGCCTCCCGCGCCGCCAGCGCCCTCTGCGGTGGTCGTCGACTATGCGTCGAGCAGCGACGACGACGTCGGCCATGGCGACGGCGGCGCGTGATGGTTGCAGCGGCGCGCTTCAAACGCGGCGGCATCGGACCCTCCACCGAGTAGCGTAAAAAAAAAGAAAAAGAAACATACACATAAGGAAGAGAAGCAAGCGCACGTTGTCGGAACAATCCCTCGGGTCCGTGCGAACCATGAAACAGATCAAGCAACAACGCGTGCCATGGGAAGCAGATGGCAGCAGCATTGACAACGACGGCGACGGCGACGTCGGTGACAGTGGCGACGATGACGCGTCATGATAGCATGAGCGGGGTGCTTAGACCTTTTTGAGATCCGGCTTGGTCTCTTGGGCATACATGTAGTGGAGCTCCATGACATCGGTGGTGCTGATGTGACGCCAGCCCTCCTCGCGGACGTGGTAGACACGGACGGAGCCGCCCGAGTACGCGTCGCGGTAGGTCGCGTGGTAGATGGCGCGGCGGGCAAGGTCGATGGCCTCGTCCACGGAGAGATCATAGCGGTACCCGGCGTCGAGAATGCCGTAGGCATACGTGGACCCCGAGCCGACCGAGAAGAGCTCGTGCGCGACGCGCTGGCCGTCCGAGTCGACGTAGAATAGCGCTGGGCCCTTGCCGGCGTCCCAGCCCATGATCATGGTGCCCATCGAGAGACCGGTGCCCTTGTAGCCGTAGACCATGTTGTTGAGGAGCTTCGACGCGCCTGCGACAGAGATGCGGCGCTTGTTGCGCAGCTCGTAGAGACGGCATTCGCGGCCGAGCTGGCGCTCCCAGTAGAAGCAGTCGGCCGCGCCACCGGCGACGGTGCCGAGCAGGTGCGGGTTGATTTCCACGACCTTTTTGACCGTCTGGGACGCGATCCAGGACCCGCCGCTCGCGCGCGAGTCGACCGCCAGCACGATCCCGCCCTGGAACTTGAAGGCCAGCGTTGTCGTGCCGTGCTGGATGTCGATGCGGTTCTTGGCATCAACGCTCGTCTGGTGTTTCAAGAATTCGATCGGCTATTATCCATTGCATCGGTACCATTAATCGCATCGCATACCAAGAAGAAAAAAAGGGGATCGGGTGAGCGGACCGGCGTCATCCGTAGGCGATGTCTTTGGGTTTCTTGTTGATGAAGGTGCCGAGGGATGCCCATGAGAGCGTCGAGATGACTTACGTGGGCCACATTCGGAATCACAAAGGCCGGCACCTTCGACTGCAGCGGGTCAAGGAAGGCGTCGTCGGCGGCCGCGTCCTCATGGTCGCGGCGCACCTGGTGGACCTGCGCCAGATCCAACATCGCGAGCGGATCCGGGTCGGGTCACGGTTCAAAAGAAAAAGAAAGGAGCAGCAGCAACAGCAACAGCACGCAGTTGCCGTCACAACACGATCGTCGTCGCCGGGAGGGTCTGTGTCCGTGCAGAGAGGGACGTCAGGGAGCGCGAACAGCCAGCAGGGGTCGCGATCTTGAAAGCACCGTCTTCGCGTGGTCGGGGGTGGTTCGGTCGCGCCGACGTCGACGGTCCTGCGGATCAGGTGTCGCGGGATCAGGTCGCGTGGTTCTGCGGCGATCGGGCGTCGCCGCGCAGGTCACCCGCATGCCGCCGCGGCCGCCGCCGACGAGCGCGCTTCATACCGGCGGCTGCCTGCGCGGCGGCTCGACTCGTGCTCGCCGCGACGGGCGGCGTCCTTCGCCCGAGGGGCGAGCGTCGCTGGCGTGACCGCGTCCACGCGTAACCCGGTGGCGCCTCTCGCGGGGCGAGGTAAGGCGAGCGCTGGGCCTCGGCGCGCCTTGCGCGTTGCGGCTCGTGGCGCTGGCCGTCGGCGCTCGCGATGGGGCCCGACGGCCGAGGCCAACCCGAGGCGGCACGGCACGGCGGGCTCGACCCCCAACACAAGAACCAGCAAACGCGTCGTGCCCAGCGCCAAGATGATCGCCCACCCGTGGATCAAGCTGCAGGAGACGTGTCCACATCGGCCGTATCAGCGGCTTCGGATCCAACCGGCGACTCGCGCTCGCTGCGCACTCGGCATCCTCTGTCTCCTGTCTCCTGTCTCTACTCTCCGCGCCGTCTCGTGTTGCGATTCCCTGCTGACGCTGTGCTGTGCTTCGCCGCGCCTTTCTCTTGATCAAGCCGAGAGCCGACGCGTTGCCTCTTGCCGTTTGATTAGCGCTGATCCCGCCAAATCCTCCAAAGAAGGTAGGGCGCCTCTCACGTGGCGGCGGCGACACCGGCATCGGCGCCGTCGCCCGCGACCCCCGCATCGGCCGGCCCCGCGTCTTCACAGGTGTCCGCTGCTGCAGATGCAGCGCTTCCCGCGCTCGGCCACTTATGACAGAAATCGCGATCATGCTCCCCGGGCGCCGCGTGCGAGAGCGGGGTCGTGACTCGTCCATCTGGCAGCAGCACCAGGTGCCATGCGTCCGCATGGATGCTTGCCTCTCGGCATGCGGTGGATCTGCCAGACAGCACGATCCCCACTTTGGCCGGCTTGCGCTCGATACGCTGACTGTCCTCGTGGGGCTGACGGCGCTTATTCTGTTGATTTCAGCTGATAGAGCTGGTTGAGCCGATGACGTCGGCTTCCATTCGTGCTGGCCGATGCGACGCGCCGGGGCGAGGAGAGACGGCAGTCACACGATCTATTTTGCCTGAGCTTGAACTTCGACATAGCGACTCATCCCTTTCTTGGTTTTTCTCGTCGGCGTATGATTTCTGGTGGATCCGCACAGATCTGAGATCATGCTTTCTGCCGCGGGCCCGACCCATGCGGGGCCGGTTCGGATCCCCATGGAGCACGGTTTCTCGCCCTATACCGACAACGGCGGGTAAGTTCTTTCCCATGACGATGGTCGAACACTTCTCGAATGCATCGACCGGCTGGTCGTCCCATGGTCGCTTGCCGCAATTTTTTTTTCTTTGTTGCGGAATCCCTGGCTCACCGCGTATTGAGTTTTTGATACGCTTCCAGAACGACACTCGCGATCGCGGGCGACGACTACGTGATTGTGGCGGGCGATACCCGTCAGTCGGAGGGTTACTCGATCAACACGCGGTACTGCCCGAAGGTGTTCAAGCTGGACAACAACTGTGTGCTGGCCACGGGCGGGATGGCCGCCGACGGGCAGAACCTGGTGCGCCGCCTCAAGCAGTCGATCGAGCAGTACCACCACGTGCACGCGAAGACGATGTCGCCGTCGGCGCTCGCGCAGCTCCTCTCGGTCGTGCTCTACGGCAAGCGCCACTTCCCTTACTTTGTGTGGAACACGCTCGGCGGCCTCGATGCCGACGGCTCGGGCTGGGTCTATTCCTACGACCCGGTCGGCAACGTCGAGAAGCGCAAGTGGGCCTGCGCTGGGTCCGCGGGCCACCTCATTATGCCCTTCCTGGACGCCAAGATCGGCCACCACCACCAGTCGCAGATCGACGCTAAGACCGAGGGCAAGCCGGGGTCGGTGCCCTTCGACACGGCGATGAAGTATACCAAGGACGCGTTCACCTCCGCGACCGAGCGCGACATCTACACGGGCGATCTGTTGGAGATTTTTGTGATCCGCAAGTCCGGCGTGACGGTTGAGCAGATCCCGCTGAAGCGCGACTAACCATCCTTCCGCGCTGTAGCGCCGTCTCTTGTTCCATCCTGCTGTATGTATATCATTTTCGTTTTTTACTTTTCGATGGTGTCCCTTCACCGATCACGCGAGTTACTTAGAAAGATCCCAGGCAGCGACGGTCAAGCGAGATCCGAATGATGGACGTGGGGTGTCGCCGGGCAGCATTATATTCATTTTAAAGCACGTACACACCCACCGACCCAACACGCCCACCATTCCCTCCGTGGTGCCCCCCATGGGTCTCCCACGGCGGTAGTAGCACACTCGGTTCATTGTCGGATGAGCTTGCCGACCTTGGGCAACAGCGGAGCTTGCCTGAGCAGATTGCGGCACAGCGCCGGGGTAAGGCCAGACAGCGTCAGATGTTCAACGCGGCATAGAGGTCGCGGTTCACAAACTTGCTGTTGGCGGCTTCATACCACAACCAACCTCGAACCACGGTTTCCTGGCGCCGGCGTTGACCGGGTTTCAGGACCACATGCATCAGGGCATACACCCGGGTCGTGTGGACCCGGTTGACCGCCGCGTGAAGCGTATAAGGGTGAAGTGTGGCGTTGTCGATGTTTTCTTTGGACGGCGGACCCCATTGGCGGCGGCAGCGGCGGCGGTGGCGGCAGGGGGCGCAGGCGGCACGCGGGCGGCGGAGAAAGCCATCGCGATGTCTGAAGGCAGCAGCCACGCGGCCAACGGCGAGGAGCGACAGCGAGCGAGAGCCGTCATGAGCTGCCATACCATGCGATACTGGGCGGGGTCAGGCCTGATCGTTATGCCGTCCTCCTTCCGCGCTGTTCACCCTCGGATCCCGCGGGTTCTGCGGTGCTTGCGACGCCGCGCCGTCCATCGACCCCCTTCCGCCTGTATCACCTCACTTGCCGCTGTCGCCGCCGCTGTTGGCGTGATATCCACCGCGTGGTGTTGCATTGACCCCGCCGCCGCCGCCGCCGCCGCCTGGACTGGCTCTCGGCGCCATGGGCGTCGCCCCGGCCGCCTCGGACGCCACGGGCGCCGCCGCCGCGCCGCCACCGGTGCCGTCGGCGACGACGTATGCGGTGGCGGCGCCCGGCGACTACGAGCTGCTGCTCGATGCGTCGCTGGATGCGCTGCCGACGGCGCCGCGGCCGCGGCCCTCACGGCGATCCGCCGATCCGTCGGCCGAGCGGTCGCGGCGGTCGCGCCCTTCGGAGCGGACGCGGGACCGAGAGCGGGACCGCGAGCGCCGCCGCGATCGGAGAGTGGACCGGTCTGATCCGGATCGCGGCCGTGAGCGCCGCCGCCACCGCTCTGACGCGGCCCGGGCATGCTCTGGGAGTCGGAGTCGGAGTCGGAGTCGGAGTCGGAGTCGGAGTCGGTCCCGGAGTCGGAGTCGGAGTCGCTCGCCATCCGGAGAGCAGCCGACATCCACGCCGAGGCGCTCACGCAACAAACGCGTTGGCGGCGCGCGGACGCATGCGCGCACCCTGCAGGTCGAAGAAGACGATGTGCCCGTCGCCTGGGTGGACTCCGCGTCGCCGCCCCCGCCCCCGGCGGATGCCGCCCATGCGGACGCCGCCGCTGATACTGACGCTGACGCTTCTCACGACGCGGCGATACCGTCAGATCCAGAAGCGCAGGAGCGCCGTGAGCGCGACGCCTTTGTCGAGCGCTTGCGTGCCCGAGATGCGGCACGGACCAAGCGCCACACACGCCCGGCGCTCGAGGACGCCGCAGCGGCCCCGTCGCCGGAGGACGCGGCGGCGGCGCCGCCCGACATGGCCGACCTGCGCCTCCGGTCGCGCCAGACCTATCTGGCGAAGCGCGAGGCGCAGCAGCTCGCGCTTCTGGAGCAGTCGATCCGTGACGAGGAAACGCTGTTCCGCGCCGACGAGCTGACCGAGAAGGAGCGCCGCGAGCTCGCGTACAAGAAGGAGGTGCTTGCGCTCGCGAAGGCGCGCGCGCAGCCGGCCGGCGCCGACCGCACCTACCTGATCCCGGACGCCGCGCCGACCACCGACGTCGACGCCGTGCTGCATGCCACGGCGCCCGCGGGGCCCGCGACGGCCGGCGGCGCGGTCGAACCGCCCTCGTGGGAGGCCCACCAAATCAAGAAATCGCTCGGGGCGCCGCCGGCGGCCGCACCGGGCGCCGCCGCGGCGGCTGGCACCGACAGCGGGTATGATTTCGTCTTTGATGCGGCGCAGCATATCCAGTTCAAGTCGACGGGCGCTCCGTCGGCCCGCCGCCGCCGCCACCACCACCGGCATGATCGCCGCTCCCATGACGACGATGGGTCGTCCGCCTCGGCCTCCGACGAGGAAGAAGCGATCCCGCCTCCGGTCAAGACGGCGGACGGCGCTAAGCCAGGGCTGTCGAAACGGGAGGCGATCCAGGCGGTGCGCGCGGGGCTGCCCGTCGCGGCGTGCCGCGAGGCGATCGTGGAGGCCGTGGCGGCACACCAGGTGCTCATTGTCGTCGGCGAGACCGGGTCCGGCAAAACGACGCAGATCCTGCAGTATCTGGACGAGGCCGGCTATAGCCGAGACGGCAAGAAGCTGGGGTGCACACAGCCGCGGCGCGTGGCGGCCATGAGCGTGGCGGCGCGTGTCGCCGAGGAAATGGGCACGCCGCTGGGGCAGGCGGTCGGGTATGCGGTCCGGTTCGAGGACTGCACGAGCCCGAGCACACGCATCAAGTACATGACGGACGGAATGCTGCTGCGCGAGTTTCTCACCGAGCCCGACCTGGCCGGGTATGCGTGCTTGATGATCGACGAGGCCCACGAGCGCACGCTCCACACCGATATCCTGTTCGGGCTTGTGAAGGACATTGCGCGGTTCCGTCCGGACTTGCGACTGCTCATCTCGTCGGCGACGATGGACGCGCAGAAGTTCAGCTCGTACTTTGACGACGCGCCCATTTTCCACATCCCAGGCCGCACGTTCCCCGTCGAGGTCTACCATACCACGGCGCCCGAGGCGGACTACATCAAGGCTGCGATCACGACAGTGCTTCAGATCCACGTCACCCAGCCGCCGGGCGACATTCTCGTGTTTCTGACGGGCCAAGCCGAGATCGAAGGCGTCCAGGCCGCCCTGGAGGACACGGCGCGCGCGCTCGGGGAGCGGCTGCCCGAGCTGCGCGTGTGCCCGATCTACGCCAACCTGCCGGCCGAGCTGCAGGCCAAGATCTTCGAGCCGACGCCCGCCGGCGCGCGCAAAGTCGTGCTGGCGACCAACATCGCGGAAACCTCCATCACGATCGACGGCGTCGTCTATGTGATCGACCCGGGGTTCGTCAAGCAGAACACGTACGACCCACGCACCGGCGTCGAACACCTCGTCGTCGTGCCCGCATCGCGCGCCGCGGCCAACCAGCGCAAGGGCCGCGCGGGCCGCGTCGGGCCGGGCAAGTGCTTCCGGCTGTACACGGCCTGGGCCTACGCGAACGAGCTCGAGGAGAGCACCGTGCCCGAGATCCAGCGCGCCAACCTCGCCAACGTCGTGCTGCTCCTCAAGAGCCTCGGCGTCCACGACCTGCTCGGCTTCGACTTTATGGACCCGCCGGCCCCCGAGGCGCTGGTCCGCAGCCTGGAGCAGCTGTACGCGCTGGGCGCGCTCGATGCTCGCGGCGCGCTGACGAAGCGCGGGCGCCAGATGGCCGAGTTTCCAGTCGACCCGATGCTCGCGCGCGCCCTCATCGCCTCGGGCGAGGCGCAGTGCAGCGAAGAAGTGCTCACCATCGTGAGTATGCTCGGCGTGGGCGGCGCACTCTTCTACAAGCCGCGCGACAAGGCGGACGCCGCCGAGCAAGCGCGGCGCGCGTTCTTCCGCCCGCAGGGCGGCGACGCGCTCATGCTGCTCGCCGTCTACAACGCCTGGGCCGCCACCGCGTACAGCGCCGTCTGGTGCCGCGAGAACTTTGTCCAAGTCCGCTCCCTGCGGTCGGCGCGGTCCGTACGCGCGCAGCTCGCGCGGCTGATGGAGCGCACCGAGATTCCCCTCGTGTCCTGCGGCAACACGACCGGCCGCGGCGACAGCACGGCGATCCGGAAGGCGCTCACCGCCGGATACTTCTACAACGTCGCGCGGCTGCAGCGCGACGGCGAGACCTACCGCACGCTCAAGTCGCGGCTCGTCGTGGCGCTGCACGGCAGCACTTGCCTCGCGCCGCGCGCCCAAACGGCCGCCGCGACCGCCGACAAGGCCGGCGACGCCGCAACGGCCCTCGCCGGCGCCAGCCAGGCCGGGCCCCCGACGGCGGCCGCGGCGGCCGCGGCCGCAGCACGGGTCTACCGGCCCCGCTGGATTCTCTTTTTCGAGCTCGTCTCGACGAGCCGCGAGTTCGCGCGGCAAGTGATTCCCATCGAGCCCGCGTGGCTCGTCGAAGTCGCGCCGCACTACTACGACGCGAAGGACGTGCTCCCGAGCGAGCGCGACCATGCCAAGGCGTGGCAGCAGGGTCCTGGCGCCCGCGGCCAGGCAGCATCGAGCCCTGCCCCTCGGTCCTAGATGCTCTCCCGTCTTCATGAAAAAAAAAGAACAAGGATATATAAAACAAGCGAGCGCGGCCAGCCCCCGTCCGTCATACGCGACCGCCCTCTTCCCGCAGGCGGAACAGCGGCGGCGCGGCGGATGCCGGAGACGGACGCATGAGGTGCATCGGACGGTGATTAAGCGCCGTGCTTCTCCATGTCGTTGACGAGCCAATCGATGGCCTTGTCGGCGGTGAACTTGTAGTCGGTGGGGTCGACGACGACGCCGGCAGCCTTGGCGCGGGCCTCGCGGGCATGGTGCTCACGGGCCTGGTAGGCGAGGAGGGCCTCCTCAACGTAGATTTCGCGCTGGTGCGCGTGCTCGCCGGCGTGGCGGGCGGCCACGAGCTGCGTCAGCGAGGCCTGGCGCTGCGCGCCGTACCAGATGCCGACGCCAAGCGCGCCCCAGCGGAGGAACGCCACCGACTGCGTGTTGAGGATGCCGGACATGATGCAAGCGATCTGCAACGTTGCCAAAAAAAGGAAATCCAGACGACAGAAGTTTCAGAAAAATGTCGGGTGAGTGACTTATTCCAAAAGACAACGACATTGATGTCTCTCCCGCAGCGGTGATGCCGATGGTGATGGGACGACGCGTGCCGTATGCCGCATCGAGCGTCTCGATCGACCGAACGCATCGCTCAGCGCGAGACGGGGGGATGGCGGCGACCAGGAACGACATCGTGTACCCATGGCCGATCCGAGTGCGCGATGCTCACGGAGCCGCAGGCATGGTAGAACACACGCGGAACAGTCAAGGCCCTCGTGTGGACAGCATCCGCATCCCGCAGACAGACCCTGGCCTGTCGGGTATAGACGAGCGACGCGCGGTCATCAGCACCACAGCTCCGCCAGAGCGGCGCGATGACGGGCCGGCCGCCAATCGCCACCAGCCAGCGGCCGCCGGTCAGCACAACGGCGCGCAAGAGCGCTGCCGGACCAGCGTCGTCCTTGGCCCCCTCTCATGCGAAGCAGCGGCGCTCCACGACCACGCGGACGGGCGCTTGCCATGCCGCGGTTGGCGGCGGGGCCGGCATGCACCCGCGGGGGGCGGCATCGCGGCCGGCGTCGGCGCCACGACGTCGACCGGCAGCACGACGCGTCGTCGCCAGCCGCCGCGTTCTTTCCTCAGCGCGGGTCGGGTTCCGGACGGCGTGCGGCGTAGGCAAGCGACACGCGGTATGAAACATACGTAGAAGTGGGAAAAAAAAGATGCGGGAAAGGCGAGCGGCGAGCGGCGGGGGTGGCGAGCGAGCGCGAACAGAGCAGTAGCAGCAGCAACAGCACCAGCACCAGCACCAGTGACAGCAGCACCAGCACCAGCAGTGACAGCATGGATATCGACCGCCGTCTGACGCCGTCCGCATGGGGCGACACGCCGCGTGCGGATGTCGGACGCCAGGCACTTATCCGGCCGCGGCGTGTCGCGGCTGCCGCGGCCGTGGCCGCCGCGGACGCGGCGCTCGGGAGGGAGGGAGGCGCCGCTTGGCCCGCATGTGCCCCCGCCGGGCGGCTGAGTGGCGCAGCGAGCCGATACTGGCGGACTGGCCGATGGAGGGCGGCAGCGGAGACGGCGCCGCCACACCATCGGGGAAAAGGAGAAATACGGAAGCGCGCATGACGGGAATTCCCGACGATCCCGCCATCGGCCGAACCGCGGATGAGCACCCCGCATGCGCAACTAGGCGCGTCCTTCAATCGCGGTCGCGTTCCATCAGTATACAGCGAAGAGAGAGAGACAGAGGGATCGGTGGCGCATCAGACCAATGGTCCGCCTTCACGGCCGCGGGATCTCCATCCAGCGCGGCGTCGTCGAGCGCGGGGGCAACACCGATGCCGGCGTCGCGGCCGAGGGCGTCGTGGACGCCGCCGCCAGCGGAGAAAGCAGCCCGCTCTCCCCGGTGTCGCGCGATCCCACAGCGCCCGCGCGGTGCCATGAGGGCAGCGCCTGCGCACGCGTCGCGCTCATGGGCGCCGCCGCCGCCGCCGCCACGGACGACAACAACGGCGCCGGCGGCGGACCGCTGGTTCCGGGAGCATGGCGCGTGCCGCGATGCGTGATGTGCGGATGCAGCACGTCGTCCGGGCTCGCCGACGGGGTCTCGTCGCCGCGCGGCGCCAGACCGACCGGCGGCACGCGGCGCGAGGCCGACGCCGGCGCGGTGGTGGGCGTCGGCATCGCCGGCGAACCCGCCGCGGGCGCCGGCGTCGTGCTGACCGCCAGCATCGGCCGCTTCAGCGCAAACTCGGGGTGGTCCAGAGGGGCGGCGTCGACGGCAGGAATCAGGGACTCGGCCGAGGACTGGCGGGTGCTGGACATGCTGCGGCTGAGCGTCGCGCCGGCGCCCGCGTGCGGGCCTTGGCTGTGCCCGCGACCGGAGCCGGAGCCGGCGGCGCCGGCGCCGGTCTTGCGCGCCGCGGCGCCGTCGCCACGCTGCCCGCGCGCCGGCGGGCCCTGACTCTGGCTGAGCCGCGGCGCGCCCGTCAGGCGCGCCTGTGACTGGGACCGTGATGAGGCCGCCGACGGATGCGAAAAGAAGGGGCCCTGCGTCTCGTCCTGGATACTGACCCACGCCTGGGCCATACTCTTCATGCGGTAGAGGGCCATGAGGACGTTGACGCATCGGCGGAATTGGCGGCGGCGGCGCGCGGCGAGGGCCTGAGCGCGCTCGCGCGGCGGCAGCTGCTTGATGCGCAAGGCTTCAGAGGTCTCGTCGGCTTCGATGCCCGCGACGCCCGTGACGGCAGCGGCCGCCGGGTGCTGGTGCAGCCGCGCGTCGGCGTCACTCGCAATGCCCATCTCGCTGAGGAAATCGAGCGTGGCCTTGTGGTGATTCGAGAGCGAGTCCACCTGGAAGCACAGATAGAGTTTCTGGTACTTGAGGTCGCTGCGCCAGATCATCAAGCGGTTGCTGAAGGCTCGCATGTACAGGAACTCGGCGATGAGCTGGTGGCACGACATCAGCAGATTCGCGCGGTAGTCCATGTCGGGACCGAGGGTCCACTGCAGGGTCTGCAGCACGATGTGTTCGAGGTTCTTGAACGCCTTCTGCAGAGTCTTGAGCGCGGCGGCTTGCTGCGCATCAGCGGCCGCAGCGTCCGCGACGGTCGGTGAAGCCAGCGTCAGGGCATGAGCGCCGACCTCTGGCTCGCCCGCGGGCGTCTGGGTCGCGTGCGACGCCACCGGCGGCCGCGGCTTCTTGGACAGCTTCTCGCGCTGGTGCAGCTCGTCGACCTTCATGGCCAGCCGCTTCGCGCGGTCCTTTTCATACTGGTGCTGCGCCTGGGCCTGGACGACCGCGTCCTTCTGGCGCAGCAACTCCGCCTCGCGCTCCTTGGCCTGCACCCGCGCCGCCACGGCCTCCTGGGCGTTCTGCTCAGCATCGAGGCGCGACCGGTCGGCCTGGTGCTGCGTGCGCCGGATTCGCGCCTCCAGATCGAGCACGAGCTGCTCCTTCTCCGCGAGCGCCGCGCGCAGCTCGGCGGCTTGGGTCCGCGCCTGGTCTTGCTGCGCCACCCGCTCCGCCTGCGCCGCGTGCGACGCTTCGCGGGCCGCCTGGTACTTGGCGTCGGCGCGCTGCAGGTCCTCCTGAAGCGTGTCGACGAGCTCCTGCAGATGGCGGCGCTCGCGCTCCCACTGCGTCACCTGCCGCGCCAGGTCGGCGGCCGCCGCGGCGTTCGCGGCGTCGGCCGTCGCCGCGTGGCCGTGGCGGGTCTCGGCCGTGCGGCGTTGCGCCTGCAACGCGTCCGCGAGCCGCTGCTCGAGCGCCGCCATCTCGCGGCGGCACGCGGCGAGCTTCGCCGCGTCCGTCGTCTTGAGCAGCGCCATCTCGGCCTCGACGGCGTCGCGGGCCGCCTCGGCGGCGAGCAGGCGCGCTGCCAGATCACGCTGCCCCGCGGCGGCGTGGCGCGCCTCGGCCATCTGCGCCGTGAGCGTCTGGATCTGCTTCGCGGCCGCGGCGGCGCTCTCGTCAGCGCAGCTCTGTGCGGCCGTCTCGGCGGCGCGTGCCGCCTGCGCGGCCGAGGCGAGCTGCGCCTTCTCGGCCGCCCACGCGCGCTCCTGCTGCGCCATCGCGTCGGCCTGCGCCGCCGCCTCGCTCTGCAGGGCGCGCAAGGTGTCGTTGGCCGTCGCAACGCGGTCGCGTTCCGTGTCGACGTCCTGCATCGCGTGCTCATACCGGTTCTCCAGCTCATGCAGCTCCTTCTGGACGCGCTTGCACTGCGCTTCCCAGTACTCGGCGTCCTTCTGGGCCGCAGCCATGCTCCGCGTGAGGCGCTCGACCGCGCTCTGCTGCTTCGCGAGCAGCTTCGTGAAACGCGCCTCGAGCACGTGCGCGTCCTTCTTGTACTGGTGCTGGTCGGCGGTCCGCGCTTTCTGGAGCGCCACCGCTTCGCTCTGCGCCTGGTGCACCAGCTGTCGCAGCATCGCGCACGCCGACCGCTCGCGGGCCCACACGTGGCGCAGCTCCTCCAGCTGGCGTTCGAGGCGCTGCTCCTTCGAGCGGCGCTGGGCCGACGCCACGGTCGTCACCGCCTGGGCGCCTGTCGCGGCAGCGACGGCGCCCATGGCGGGCGTCCCGCCCGTGGCGCTGGCCGGATGCGCAGCGTCCACGGGACTGTTCGCCGACTCCAAGACCTGGATCTCCATGAGGAGACGGTCGTTATCGGCGCGGAACGCATGGAGCTGCGCCACGAGGTCCGCGACCATGGCTTGTTGGTGGTCGAGCTGTTGGCGCGGCACGAGGTCGCTGCTCTCGCGGGGCCCGCGGCTCGGCGACCGGCGGCGCGGCGACGCATTCGTGGCAGTGGCAGCTCCACCGCCGCGGCGCGCGCTGCCCGTGGCCGGCTCGGCGCGCACGAGCGCCAGACTTGTCGAGAGTAGATCGATGTCCTGGGCCAGACGGTCGTGCGTGCGCACGACATCGGTCCACAGCGCGCGGTCGGCGGCCGAGACGGCGCCCGGCGCGACGGCGTCGCCCAGGGTGGCGAGCAGGGACTGGAGCTGTCCGAGCACGACCTCGGCGAGGGACACGCAGTGCCCGAGATGCGCGCGCTCGGGATCCATTTTCTGAAGCTTGCTCTGGGCTTGAGTATACTGCGCCTGGACATCGTGCAACGCGCGTTCGCGCTGCCGCAGGCGCTGCTCGCGGTCGCGCAGTTCGTGGCGAAGCGACTGCGCCTCGGCACGCAGCGCGTCCACGTGGCGCTGCTGGGCGCCGGATTCGCGGCGCGCGTCGTCTGCGTCCGCGTCGCGGCGACGGCGCGGCGACGGGTCGCGACTCGTGGCGTCCGAAACCCCGGCGTCCCGCGTCGGGCTGTGGGATGAGCCCGCGAGCGCGCGGCGCTGAGGCAGCACCGCCTGGGCCGACGGCGCCGCGGCCTCCGCGGCGTGCTCGACAGCATGCTTGGCCTGAGCCTGGGCCTGGGCCTGAGCCTGGGCCTGGGCCTGGGCCTGGGCCTGGGCCTGCTGGGCGTCGACCACATGCTGCTGCAGCGCCTCGAGGGTCTGCTGGGCGACAGCCACGACGGCCGGCGCCGTACGCAGCCAGACCGCGAAGCGTCGGATCTCGTCCTTGATGCGGCGGAGGTCGTCCGCTTCGGCATCGCCGGCTTCGCGGGGGGCCGCGTCGGCGCCATCCTCGGCCGAGAAAGGTGACGGCAGCGCGGCGAGCTGGAAGGACGCCGGCGCATCGTCTTCGGCGCCACGGCGGATCGTGGCGTGGAGGGCGCCTAGATACGCCTGGACGGCCGCGAGGGCGGCGTGGGCAACGGCGGCGCGGGCGGCGGCGGCGGCGGCTTCCTGCTGGTGAGCCGCCGTCTGAGCTTCGAGCACGGCGGTCGCGTCTCGGGCGGCCGCGAGCTGCTCGCTCAGCGCGGCGATCTGCGCGGCGACGGCGTCGCGCTCAGCTGTGACGGCTGCGAGCGACTGGGTCAGCTCGTGCTTGTCGGCGACGACGCGGTCATACTGCGACTGGACCTCATCGAGCAGCGTCGAGACCTGCGACAACTCGGATTGTGTGGAGCTCAACTCGGATCGCGTCTCGCTCAACTCCGACTGTGTGGAGCTCAACTCCGACTGTGTGGCGCTGAGGGTGGACTGCGCCTCGCTCAAGGTCGACTGCGTCTCGCTCAAGGTCGACCGCATCTCGTTCACCATGGACTGGGCCGCGTCGCGCTCTTCGGTGAGCATCGCCACGATCCCCGAGAGCGACTGCTGCTCCTGCGTGTGCTGCGCGGCGTCCGCCTCGTGCTGCGCCACCTGCGCCGTCAGCGCTGCGTTCGTTGCCTGCAGCGTTGATAGCTCGGCTTCCGTCGACGCCTGTTGCGCAACGTGGTCTGCAAACTGACTTTCGAGCGTGTGGCGCGTCTGCTCGCCAGCCGCATGCGCGGCTTCGAGCTGCGCCACCGTCGCCTGGAGCGCTGTTTCCTTCTCGGAGAGCGTCGTCCAGGCCTGCTCCCACTCGCCCAGCTCGTGCCGCAGCTGAGCTTCGGTCTGTGCGGCGGCCTCGACGGCCGCGGCGTGATCAGCCGCAGCCGCGGCCTGTGCCGCCGACAGCGTCGCAATCGTCGCCTGCAGCTCAGCTTCGCGCTCGGGAGACAGCGTCGCCGCCGCATCGCGCTGCGCGATCTGCTCGGCGACGTCGGCCATTCGCGCTTGCAGCGCGTCGCGCTGCTGCTGGTACTCCTGCTCGAGCGCCTCCCGCTCGGTGCGGGCGGCCTGGAGCTGCGTGTCCAGCGCCTGCTGCGCCACCTGCTGCGCCTCACGCTCGCGCTGCCACGTGGCCTCGGCCGCCGCGTGCTGTGCCACGTGGTCCGCCAGCTCGGCTTGCACGGCCACGACTTGCGTCTGGAGCGCTTCGAGAGCCGCAGCGTGGGCGACATCGCGCTCCGTCCAGGACGCCTGCCACTCGGCTTCCTTCTCGGCATGTGCCGCTTCCAGCGCTTGCCACTGCGTCTGCCACGCCGCGCGCTCCTCCTCCCACGCGTCGCGTGCCGTCAGGAGCTCCGCGTACTGCATTTCGACCGTCTCCGCATGGCTTTGACTAGCACCGAGCCGGTCCTGGAGAGCGACGAGGGCGGCATCGTGCTGCGACGACAAAGCGGCCAGCTGGTCGTGCATCGCCTGCGAAGCCGCTTGCGCCGTGGTGACTTGATCTTGCAGGTCGCGCATCACGGCATCGCGCTCCGAGGTGCTGTCCACGCCCGCATCGGTCACCGACGTCGTCGGGAACCGCACCGGGAAGGGCTCCTGCGCGGACGTGCCCGTGTCCAGGTCGGCGTCCACCAGCGGCAGGGTCGGCGACCGTCGCGGGGACGCGGCGGCCACCGACGGCGGCGCATGCTGCCGCTCCAGCTCCAGCTGCTGCTCGAGCTCCTGCACCCGCACCTGCAAGGTCTGGCTCTTCGTCTCGAGATCAACGGCTTGCTCGGTCAGCTGCGTTTCCAGCTGGTGGATCCGCGCCTGCAAGGCTGTCTGAGGATCGACATGATCAAAATCACGCGACGACATCGACGGCTCGTCTGAGGCAGAAGCGGCTGATGTGGAAGCGGCCGCTGCGGCAGACGCCGCTTCCAGGTGCTGCTTTTCGTGCTCTAGCGCTGCGAGCGCCGCTTGAAGACGACCGATCTCCGTCTGCATGGATTCCACGGCGCGGGCGTGCGCTGCCTCCTGGTCCGATTGGCGTGACTGGGCGTGGGCCTCGAGGTCGCGGTGCTGCTGCGCCACGTGGTCATGGGCCGCCCGCAGGCTCTCGTATGCGGCATCACGGGCGCGCTGCTCATGTTGCATCTCCTCCAGCGCCCGCGTCACGTGGTCGAGCTCGCGGCGCAACTGCGCTTCGGTATGGGCAGCGTCGGCCTGCACGGCCTGGACCGCGGCGGACAGCCGCTCAATGTCTTGCTGCTGGTGCGCCACGGTCTGCTCATACGCATCGCGCGCTTCTACCACTTGCGACGCGTGCGTCGTCGCCGCTTGCAGATCCGAATCCGAATCGGCGAGACGCGCCGACGACGCGGCTTCGGCCGCCTCAAGCGCTTCGATCCGCGCCTGGAGGGCCGCTTCGGCCTGCGCTTGCGCCTCGCGGTATGCGGTATACTCGGCCGCCAGCGCGTCCTTGTCGTAGCGCAGCGTCTCGAGCTGCGCCTGCGTCTGCTGCAGCTCCGCCATCAGCCCATGCATCTCGGCGTCGCGGGCCTGCTGCTCGGCGGCGTGCTGCGCCGCCATCGCGTGCTGCGCCTCGGTCGCATTGTGCAGCTGCATCGTAAGCTCGGTCCTCTCCGCGGCCCAGTAGCCCTCGCGCAGCTCCGTCTCGGCCTGAACATGCTCCGAGCGAGAATGCTCGGCCTGGGCCTGCTCGGCTTGACCGGACTCAGCCGCGGCGAGGCGCTGAGCCCATTCGGCCTCGGCCGCGGCGTGGCGCAAGCGCGCCTCGTCCAGCGCCGCCTGCAGCTGCTCGCACTGGTCGGTCAGTTCACGCGCGCGCGCCTCCGCGGCGGCCAGCGTGGCGGGCACCGTTGTTACTACGGGGTCGTCCGCATCGTGCGGGCCCACCGGAATGGCGAGCCCCGGCGCACTGGCCAGCGGCGGCGAGGTGACGGGCACCAACGAGGCAAAGAGGTCGTCGCCCACGGGCGTGCCGCTCGTCGCAGCCGGCGCGCCAAACAGATCATCGAATCCACGGTCTGACGAGCCGAACAGGTCGTCTGCCACCATCGGCGGCGTCGACGGTTTTGCTTCTCCGGAAACCGGTGGCGCCGCCGGCCAAGCGTCGTGGTCTGCGTGGGTCGTCGCGCCAGACGGGGCTTCGTACGCGCCATAACCGTCGCCTGGACGTTTGTCGTCCTCGATGTCGCCATGAGGCTCGTTGCCATGAGGCAAGTTGTCACCATCCGCCGGCACGGCCGACGGGAGCTGATCAGCCAGTCGCTGCTGCATGACAGCCAACTGGTGCTCGAGTGCTGTCCGCGCTTGGTGTGCTTCGTCCAGCGCGTGGCGCGTTGCCTCTAGATCTGCGTGCAGCGCATCCGTCGCCGCGGACACCGCCTCAACGGGTTCAGACGCCGCCGTCGCCGCTTGCACCGCATCCGTCGCGGCGGCGAGCTGCGCACGCAATGTGTCCAGCTCGCCAGTCTGGGCGGCCAACGCGGCTTCGAGCTCGGCCATGCGCGACGCACCAACATGCGTGGCCGCGGCGGAGTCCGTCCCGGCCGTCTCATGGGCAGCGGAGTCCGACGGCGCCGTGGGCGCCGCGGGCACTGCGACCGGCGCCGGCGACAATCCGCCCATGGCGGACGGCAAGTCAAACAAGGTCGCGAAATCAGGCGGCCCGTCCGACAGGAAGGGCATTAGCGCGGCGTCCGCTGCGCGCGCTGCGTCCAGCGGGGCCGTCGCGGCGGGCTCAGAGGCCGCTCGTTGTGCCGCCTGGGCCCGCGCCGTCGCGAGCTCCGCCTCCAAGGCGCGGATCGTGTCGGTCTGCTGGGCCAGTTCGCTGGTGAGGGAAACGATCCGCGTCTCGGCCGTCGCCAGCGTGGCTTGGACCGTCGCGAGAGCCGCCTGCGCTTGCGCCACCTCCGCCTCGAGCCGCGCGACGCGATCGACGGCCTCGCCATACTGCGCCTCGAGCGCCGCGCGCTCCGCATCGCGCTGGGCTATGTAGTCGGCTGTCTTGTCGCGGATCTCGCCCTGCTTCGCTTCCATCACAGCCAGCGCGTCCGTCAACGCGTCAATTTGGGCTTCCCGCGCGTCGACTTCGGCCTGCGCTTCGTCTGCCATCTGGCGCAGGCGGTCGCGCAACGCAGCACTCTCGGCCTGCTGGGCCGCCTGGGCCGACGCCATGGCGGCGTCGTGGGCGGCGCGCGCCGCCGCGAGGGCGGCGCGCGCCTCCGCCAGCGCCGTCTCGTTGGCCATTTCGTGCCGCAGCTCGCTGACGGCGGCGTTCTGCGCGAGCGCCGACAACTGCTCCGTCAGGGCTGCTTCATGACTGGCCGCGACGGCCCGCGCGTCGTCCAGCTGGGCGGCCGCCTCGGCCGCCCGGTGCGTCCACGTGTCGCGCTCGGCGCGCAGCTGCTCGCGCTCCGCGAGCACGGCATCGCGCTCCCGCACGACAACGTCGCGCTCGGCCGCCGCCGCCGCGGCGCGCTGCTCGTCGCGCTGCGCCGCGTCCTGCTGCTGCTGTTGCAGCCGTGCCTTCACGACGCCGACGGCCTTCTCAAAGTCCTGCTCCTGCTGCTGGAAATCGTCGTTCAGTGTCGTGTAATCCGCTTCGAGCTGGGTATACTCGGCCGACACGCGTTGGCATGCCGCGACCGCGTGGTCCCGCTCTGCCGCGAGCCGCGCAACGTCGTCCTCCAGTGACGCCAGCCGCACGGCATCCTGGCGTGTCGTGGTTTCAAGCGTTGCAATGCGGGCATCGCGCTCCGCCAGTTGCGACTGCTGCGCCACACATTGAGCTTCCAACGCGCCTACCGTTTGCTCGAGCGTCGCGACCTCGCGGCGCAGCAACTGCGCGACCGCCTCATGAGCGGCCTGCGCTTCCGCGTGGCGCTGTTCCAGCTGTTCGCGCACGGCCCGCGCGGCCTCGAGATCCAACGCTTGCTGGGCGCGCACGGCCTGACTCGCTTCGAGCTGCTCCAGACTCTGGTCTCGCGCAGCGCGGTGGTCCTCGCGAAGTTTGCAGATCTCCTGCCGATGCGTCTCCTGGGCAATGGCCCACTGTGTTTGCAGCGCAGCCATCTCGTCACGCAGCGCCGTATACTTGGCTTCATCTTCCTCGCGGGTGGCGCTGTTTTGGAGCGCATGCGACGCGAGCATGCCCGCCAACTCATCCTGGAGGCGCGTGACCTCGGCTTCCAGGTCGGCGTGCGCCGTCCGCAGATCCGCGACGGTGGTCAGCGCATCGATATAGGACGCTTTCGTAGCGTCGCACTCATCGCGCAGCGTCTGCGTCTGCGCTTCGAGCCGCGAGGCCCGCGCCGCTTCGCTGCGCAAATCGTCTTCACGCGCGGTCAGCTCCACGGTCGCCGCTTCACGCTCCCGCTCGGCTTGGATGTACTGCTGCTGCAGCGCCTTGTATACCACAAGGGACACTACGCTCGTCCCGCTGGCTGAAACGGCGCCACTGGCTGCGCCACTCACAGGTCGGAGCGACGGCGCCGAAGAGGCCGGGGACGCCGGGGACGCCGGGGATGTCGGGGATGTCGGGGATGCCGGGGACCGATGGGCCGGCGAGAAGGCTGGGGCCGAGGCCTGCCCCGAGAGGCACGGCGATCGCGCCGACGACGACGGCGGAAGCGATGGCAGCGGCGACGACATATCAGGCAACGGCGTCGGGGACGGCGACGCCGTCGTACCGCGCGCGGGTGAGGGGACCCCGGACCATTGCCGAGCATCGTGCGGCGCCTCGCCCAGGTTCATACGCGCCGAAGCGTGGGCATCGCGATCATGGTCATGAGCCGGAGGGCTCGGACGCTCGTGGGTCGCACGGGCATCTTTGGGGATCGCCGACGCGGAAGCCATGCCGGACGCATCGAGCGACAGCTGGTGCATCAGGCTCTCAATGGAACCGAGACCGGATGAGGCGCTGTGGGGCGACATGAGCGAGGCGGCAGTGGTCGCGTCGCCCATCGACCCCGTCGCGCCATGGGCGCGCATGGCAGCCATCGCCGCATCGCTAGTGCGCCGCGAGACAGCGCGGCGGTGGAGACTCGTCGGCGATGGCGACGCCTGCCGCGGCACCGGGTCGAAACGATCCAGCGGCGCCGAGCCGGGCGGCGCCGAGTCCGGTACCGCCGTCGAGGGCGACAGCGACGCGGCAGACGGCGGCACGCGCGGCGGGCCTTCGAAGTAAACGGGCAGCGTCAGAGGCGCCGGTATCGGTGACCGCGGTCGACTTGACGAGTGAGTGCTTCCGGGCGTCGTCGGCGCGATCGTGGTCGCCGTCGCCGTCGCCATCGGCACAACGGGCGGCGATGGCGGCAGGAAAGAGGGCGGCTCCGCCGCAGTCTCGGCGGCTGCCAGAACGGCGTCCATGGGCAAGTCCCATCCGGAGGCCATGCTGTCCGGATCACCCAGGTCGGGCGGCGCATCCGTAATGATTGCCGATATTTCGGCCGAAGGACGGTGATTCTCCGTGCTCTCAATAGTATGTAAAGCCCGTTCAGCGGCCGCTTCGTCCACAGACGCCAACGCGTCGGCACTCGCGTCCGCATCCGCGTCCGCATCCGCGTTAGCATCAGCGTACGTGATAGCGTCAGCGTTGGTATGAGCGCTAGCGTTAGCATTGTTGCTGCCATCGGCGCTTGTATCAGCGTGGTGAGAGCGATGGGTATCGATGTCCGCATCCTCCATCTTCAAGTTGGCGGGAGCGTCCGGCGTCTCGTAGAGACCGCCCACCGCAACCGCTTCCCCGACATGCAGATCGCCCGGCGTGGCCATGCTCTCGTCAAGGCCGCCCGGCATGGGGCGGCTCTGCCACGGCGGCGAGAAGGCTGGGCTGAGCGCCGCATGCGACTCGTCGCGAGACCACGAGACGTCCTCGGTGGCGCCATCGCGTAAGACATCGATGGCGGCGGCAGCAGGCAATGCATCGATGGCCACTGCAGCAGCTGCCTCCAGCTCGTCATCATCAGGCGGCACGATTGTCGTGGTCACCGCGACGGGCTGTGCCTCCGTGTCGAGAGGCGGTACGGACTCGGATTGCTCAGCCGGCAGACCGCCAAGGTCCGGCAGATCGAACGGCGACGCGTCGACCGCCCACCCTTCGATCTTTGGTTCCAGCGACGGCGCCGCGGCCTCGTCGTTGGCAACAGGAACGCTGTCGACAGCTTCGACATCATCGTGGTCAGCGCCGTGATGTGCGCTATCAGCCAAGGCCTCGGCCTCTTCTGGCAGCGGCATCGGTGTTGATGTAGGCTTGGACGGCGACACGGCGTCTGCGGCGGTCTCGGCGTCCGTATCGCCGTGCGCCGGCGTTTCAGGCAAAGCCGTCATGGACGCCAGAAGGATCTCCGACGGCAGCACGTCCGTCGCGCCCGCGTCCGCGGCGATCTCCGTCGTCTCCGCGACCCCCGTGGGATCCGCCGGCGTGAGGGACGGCTCGGACGCGTGGTGTGACGACGTGAGCGACACATCGGCGGCTTCATACGCCAGCGGGCTTAGTGGCCCCGCGCGTGGCGGGCCCCGCGAGGCCGAGGCCCGCCGCGCCGGTGAGGCGTACCGCGAGTGCGCCGGGGACAACGCGGGCGTCGTTTGTTGGCTCGTTAGCGCGCTCGGCTGGCTCGTGGCGTCGCCGTCGCCGTCGCCGCCGTCGGTCTCGTCACCGAGAGGCGACGTGGGTAATGGCCACAACGTGGCGTCTACCGGCTTCGACGCGCCGTCACGGGCCGAGGACGGCGACGTCGCCGGTGGCGGAGACCGGTGGGCGTCCGCGGGCGCCGCGGCGCCGCGCTCGCCGTCGCAGCCATCCGGGGCGTCGGCATCGTCGATCGCTGGCGACGCGTCAAGGGATCGTGTGGACGCCGTGCCGTTCCCGGGGATGGCGGGGCCCACGAACAGGCCGTGGTCGGTCGTTTGGGCGGCGTCGGGCGATGGCGGCGCGAGTCGCTGGGCGGCGGCAGCCACCGTCGCATGGGGCGTCGACCCCGCCGCATGGCTCGCGGCGCTGGTCACATCATCGAGTTCCCGGTCTGGCGCGCCGCTGCCGCCGTAGCTGTCGCTGGCACGGCCGCTGTGCTCAGGACCGTGCTCGCGGTCATACTCGGGGTCGTACTCGCTGAACGTGACGGTCTGGGAGGGCGCGGCGGACGAGGGCGTCCGAGAGGCCGACGACGCGGTCTTGAAGCGCTGGAACTTGCGGCGCGCCGCGGCCAGTCGCTCGTTCCGCTTCATGGCGCGAGCGGCAGCGGCGGCGGCGGCGGCGGCGGCGGCGGCAGGCGCGTGAGGGATCGCACACGCAGGGGCTCGCGCGCGCGGCCCGCGGACAGCTCACGGCGTCACGTGGTTGAGCAACGCGCCATACCCCTGGGGCTCAGGGAGCAGTCGTTGCAGCAGCCGCGGCGGCGTTCGGAGTGGCGGATCGCGGGGCGTGGCGTTCAAGCGGCGGCGATCGCGGCACGGCTCGCGTCGTCGCGCGGACGCTGGGGATAGCCACGGGGCGAACGGGTGAAGCACGTGGGGCGAACGGACGAGGCCCACGTGGGGGGTATCAGAAATTCAGGGCACGGGTATCTGCGGCCAGGGACGCCGTCGGGGACAGGGGCAGCGCAGCACCGACGGGAAGGGATCCGTCAGCCCTGGCGAGGAGGGAGGTGACGCGTCGGTCAATGAGCACTGAGCGGCCAGACAAGGCAACAGCGAAGCGTCGCTGCGACAGAGCGCTGTGATAGAGCGCTGTGACGGAGCGTTGTGACGAAGCGCTATGGCTGTGGTCAGTCGCGGACGTCGCGCGCCTTCCGTGTAGGCTACGACGGTCGACACTTGAACAGGGCGGTGGCGATGGGTCCTCATGGAGGCGCCACAGCGCCCGGCGTGACAGGCGGCGCCGGGGCCGTCGCCACGCGTCGCGACGCCCCGCAGGTCGCCGCGGCCAGCAGCGCACGTGCTCCCGACAGCACGCTGCCCATGAGCAGCGAGTCGGCGTCATTGGCTGCGGCGTCGTTGCCGCAAGCGCCGCCGCCGCAATCGCGTGCTCGGGCCGCTATGGGTCGCCGCCGAAGGCAACGCCTCCGCGACGGCCGCGGCAACCACGATGGCGCGTGGCTTTGCGATGGCGACGGCCGACAGCGGCGGCGGCCGGCCCCGCAGCCGACGCGCCGCCATCGGACCGGCGCGAAGATCGACATTGCGGAATCGCAGCAGATACCGCGTCGCATCGCACCCACGTGCCGTTTGAAGTTGATCAGAGCACCCCACATCGCATCGTCCTCCCCGCCTCTCTCACTGATTTCGAAGACTTTCCTCGAAGTGGTACATCACATCGCCACGTCGCCGAGGGAAAATGTCGCACGCATGACCGAAATAAATCCCCAATTAAGAAAACAGCTATACATATGAGACTATCTACAAACGCGGCCCAGAGGGAAGGACCGGCAAGCCGCCCTAGGACGACGAGGGGTGGGCCGCGTCGGGGTCAGCGGGCGCCTCACGGAACGGCGATTCCTTGCGGGCGTCCTGGATCAAGCGGTCGATGTTCTTTTCGTGGATCGCCTTCCACACACAAGCGCGGTATAGCGTGAAGAGGTGGTCGCAGTCGGACTCGATCGAGCCTTGCAAGAACTTGTTCGAGTACCAGTTGTTGAAGCACGTGTCGTACTTGTCTTTCAGCTCTTGGCAGTCGGGACTGATGGACGCCATGATGACGGATACACAGCGGCAGAGGTGAGGCAGCGGTGAAGCAGCTAGCAGCAATCGCGCTTACAGAGCGGTTCAGAGATGATACGGTCGAAGTCGGCGCAAGTCAGGCGGCAGAATGTTAGCTAATAGAAACGGGTCCAGTGAGAGGGCAAAAGCGCGGTTGGTGGGTATGGAGCGGAGTTTCAATCGTAGAACCGATGACGCCCTGCCGAGCGAGCGTGAGACCACGTGACGATGTTTCCAAATGGGAGACGTCACGAGTGATCTTCGATGCCATGGACCATCCTACGTGGCTACCACAGCGCCGAACCATCGACGGTTGCTCACGTTGCCTGGGACAGCGACGGCTCGGCAGGCCTCGGGCTGGTCGCGCCCCTAAGACCGCCCGCCTAGTCGAGTCTCAGTAGTCCATGAGTGTGGCTTGGCACAGGTGCGCCCGTGGCGGGCGCGACACTCGCCCCAGTGACTTCGAGGTGGGGGCCATCCCCGATCGCCCTTGGTCCAGTCGGATGGCATCCCAGTCCTCTCATACCGAGTGTATTTACCAACGCGATGGCTTCATTCATGGGGTACATCCATACATCGTGACCGTCTTAGAATGTGGAGCCTTCCGCCGGCTGCGGCAGCTTCTTGTTGGCCGAGGAGGCCATCTCGCGGCGCAGCTCCGCAAGCAAACTCTCCAGCGTGAAGTGGCGCTTCCAGGCGTCGAGGCAGGGCAGCTTCACGACTTTGCCCTGGGCATCGACGCTATTTGGGAGGTTGATCCTGCTAACAAATGCGACGTCCGGCGGCACGTCCGGGTACTGCGGCCCGCAGTGGATGCGCAGGCTGTAGATGCGGTTCTCGTGGACGGTATGCGGCGGCCCGATGATCGTGCCGTTCCAGTTCGACAGCATCATGTCCTCGCCGTCCGCCAGACCATACGACAGCGTGCCGTCGCCGATGCCCTTCTCGCCCTTCTCCAGCTCCTCGAGAAGGCGAAAGTTGCGCGGAACTGACCAAGCGTCGATCAAACAATCATCCATACCGCCGTTAGTTGTGAGTGGAGACCCATCAGAAGAAGCCATGAATTGGTTGGCCACGTCGACATTTCACCCATTTCATGAAGCAAGGCATAAAAAAGTTCATCGCTAATGATGAGTTTCTGCTCTATCCATACTCGGCCGGCTAGCTATTCACGAGGCTGGCGACGCCAGACAAGGCCATGCCATTCATGCAGCCATTCATGCGAGTCGTGCCTCACAGCTGTGCAGACGAGAGGCCTCCCTCGCGGCGACGGATGCGAAAGACGATCGCGCATCACCATCAAGCGAAGCCTCGGCGAGCCGCAACGACAGCAACAACAGCAACGATGCGGAACAACGCGGAGCAACGCGTCACTCTACCTGTGGCCATGGCGACGATACGACGGGGTGAGAGACGCGGGAGCGCAGAGCGGCAACGAAGAGCGGCAGCGGATGTAGGTCGGGTGACGCCGTGGACGGACACAGCAGCAGAAACACCGTGAACAGCGAGCAGCGGTCCACCGATGACGGCCGCTCCAGGAGACCGCCGTCGCCATCGCCATCGCCATCGCCGCCCATGGCCGCCGTCGCCGCCACGCAGGTCCGGTGTCATGGACGCGCGCGCGCGCCCGCGTTTTGATGACCGGCATAACGGGCAGCGGCTCGGGCTCGCACCCGGCGGAAGGCTCGTGTGGGGTGACGGGTCCGAGAGCTGCGATCAGGCACGGCGCAGCCTGCACCGGGGCCAGGCCCGCCCCCGCACGCCACGGCGCACCACGCGTCGAGCCGCCGCCCGCCGGCTGCGTGGGGACGAGCAGAGGACGAAGGCCCGTGATGATAGATGCAGAACGGCGATCTCGCCCTGGCCGCCAGGGGCCAACTTGGAGGCCCCGTAAGCGATCACCACTTCAGCGGCCACGGGCTTCGTCTCCGCCCCCTGGGCCACGCGGTCCAAGAACTGGCCAAACACGCGGTGATTGACACTGTACAGCTGAAGGCCCTGGCGCGCCCAGCGCGGCTTCAGGTACTCGGTTCACAGCGGCTCGTACGTGGCGAGCCATACCCCCAAGAATGGGTGGTGCGCGGCGAGCGCTGTGCCCTTGGAGCTCACCTCTGAAAGCCGCCGCAGCGGCTCTTTCAAATGGCGCTGCCACGTCTCTGACTGCTTTTGGGCGGCTTTCACGCCGCCTTCCCCACCGTAATGCCTTCGGCGCAGCTTCCGGCTGATGACCTGGCTTTTGGGCCCCACCATGGCCATAAAGAAGATGCTGGTGCGGCCCGGGTTCCGGAAGCGGCCGTGCAGTCGTTCTCTCGCTCTCCGTGAGTCAATCGCCCCGGCACGCTTTGCACATCCCGCTGAAAGCCTTCTGGGTGATGACCGGTCATGCGCGCCGACAGGTCAGGACTCACCGCAAGTAGCCGCAATGGCCCGCAGCATCATCTGCCAGGGCGCTGGTTCACTTAAGGTAGCGGCACCGGCATCTCGACGGCCGCCACTGGCCTCACAGCACCGAGGCCAGAAGCATTCTTTTTAACCTGCTCAGCACGACGTCATCGGGCCGCGGTTGATCTGCTGGTCTTCTGCATTTGGGCATACGAGCATACTGACATTTTGGGGTACTAGCATACTGGCATACTGGCATACTGGCATGTT